>BMAO01016641.1:0-14129 GCA_019973975.1 Trichonephila clavata
TTGGCATGAAAACTTTGCATCCATTGCAAAGTAAAATAAATATTGCGAGAACAATTATGCAAAAGTCAAGTCAGTAATCCTTGAAGAAGTCGAGAAAACTAATTAAAAAAATCTAGTACTCCCCTAATGGTTCTTCCGTCCTTTTTATACATGACTCGTCTATTCTCAAAAATACTGTCTCGAAATTGGGTTTAAATAATTTAAAGAATAAATAATGGATTAATAGAGTAAAAATAATAAAAAACTAATGAGTATGATTAGAAGGCAAAAAAAAAAAAAATGCTTTTCACGATAATATTTAAATTAGTGCTTCTCAAACTTACAATATTGCGACCCAATATTCAATCATAATTTTCATCGCGCCCCCTTCATGAATACAGTAACAATGTATTAAATTCAATAATACTATACTTTGACGCTAAAGCTATAATAAGACTTAAACATATTTAGTACCACCGGCGTTTTTTAACGTACCGCTCACCAAAGCCTTGATTGCTCCGGACGTATATATACGTCTTCCCGAAGTACGATCTTTTCTGTGCATTGCTCTTCATAAAAAGTATTCCGTAGGCTTTAAAATGCAATAAAAAGACATTGACAGTGTGTGCTTGTGAAGAATTTACTTATTCCAAAGGATTTGCTTATTTATTCCTACCCCCCCTCCCCAATACATCACATACGCACATCTACGAAGAGAGCGGTGGCAGTTAAGGAGCGAATTGCGTAACTTTTAATCATTATTTAGGGGATTAATATTAAATAATACAAATTGTTAAGATAAGTGTCAATTTTGTGTATAATTTTATAAATAACAAGCCCATGGGTAACTGGTAATTATTAAAATTGTTTTTTACCTGATTTTTGTAAATTAATTACAAAATACATCATGCAATACTGATACATTTATAAGCGTATTACATTAGTGTAAATGTGTATTTTATTTTTATTATGACAGAATGTTTTTGTTTGTTTACTTTCAGTAAATGAATATTTTTTTAAAATAAACTTTAGTTTTCGACTTTTCATTATGCTAGCCCCCCTCGTAGAGTTATCACGCCCCCTAGGGGGGTGCGCCCCACAGTTTGAGAAACGCTGATTTAAATAAGTCAGCGCGGTGTAAGATGTTACTTTAGAACAAACTTTTTCCAAGTGAATATTAATCGTTAATACTGAAAATAATGCTATTCAGATACTTTACCCTTTTCTTACTTTATGGTAGTATAGCAATGCTTCTCTCAAACTTTCAACCCTATTTTCAGTCATAGTTTTCATCACGCCTCCCCCCCCCCATACAATAACAATGCATTAAGTGCAATACCATAAGCAAAATACCATACGACAAAAATTATAAACCGTACAAATTAGCAAGCTAAGTATTAAATTTTGTATATAATTTTGTATATGACAAGTCTATGGAAGTCGCTAGTAATATATATATATTATTGAGCTTAATACATTGTGCATTATAACATTGATGCATTTATAACTATCCGTATACATGTATTTTTTTTTTGTTAGAATGTATTTTGTTTTGCTTCTTTTCAGTAAATTTTAATATTTTAAATCTTTTATTTTTGACGTGCCCCCCACGTAGGGTTATCACGTCCTCCTTAGGGGGCGCGCCCCACAATGAGAAACACTGCAGTATAGAATGCAAATTAAAGTCTCTAGATTTAATGATTATATTGAAAATTTAAGTAAATAAAAATCTTGGTACGCACAAGAAATATATCAAAGATTTCACGTAAAGGTCAACTTTATTGGCAAACCAAATCTAAGCCAAACAAATAAAAATATTAAAAATAAAAAAATTTCATGATTAATTTTTTTAAAAAAGTATTTATTACGCTGCTTTGTTTTAATTGAACGTTTTCCGGAACGAGTTTTATTAGAAGCTTTATCTTTCCAAATAGTACGATAGAACTAAAGGTAAGATTTTACGTTTCTCTCTGGCAATAATTACCATTTAACCGAAATATCTGCTTTACAATTTCGTTGCTCTTTTCTGTGTATCGGTGTTTATATAAAAGTATAGTCTTACACTTTTGAAATGCTGCGATTACTTTTCAATGGAAAATAAATCACTTACTGTAATAGACTTTATTAACACAATACGTATTTCAAAGTGGCGTATTATCTTTCAACCAGTGGCGTAACTGAGACTATTAGCCCCCCCCCCCCTCCTGCAAAGTCAGGTTTTGAGCCCAAATCGAATCTTACAATGGTTAAGTACTTGGCATCAGTCAGGTTTTGGGCCCCCTGGAATCCTGATCCCCCCGCAATGCGGCGCTGTACGTTACACCACTGCATTTAACCCAGTTTCTGAACTTCTTCATTTTCTGGACATGAGCGAGAGTTGTACTAACGCCGCATTAAAAGGAATTTTTTTCAATGAACGTTGTGAGGCGAGTATATTCGTTGGCGACGGACTTCGTAATTTTGAGTCTCGCTCAAGTGACGAGGATAACGCCTTAGCTTGGACCCCTTCTTTAAACTACCCCTGGAGGACTTTGAGCTCGACCCCCTTCACACGGCGGGTCTTCAGTGGCACCAGAACTCGAATCTGCGAATCTTGTTTTGGTCTATAGGCTTATTAGTGACGTAACGTACATCCTCGCAACCCCTCATTGCGGAGGGGGGCAGGCATTCTAGGGAGCCCAAAACCTGACTTTGCAGGGCCCCCCAAATATTCTCCGTTATGCCACTGGGCCTATGTTAAGGATATGCATCCTTCAGAGGCTCACACATGAATTTTTCAAAGAGGGAGGGGGGGGCCTAGGTCAAAAGTCCATCATTCTCGTATCACACCCTAACACGCCGACTAACATTCTTTTGATTTTATCGATTGTAAACATTAAAAAATAAATTACTGAATAAATAATTAGCGTTAATTAATAAAATTGATTATTAATAACAAATACTTAAATTGCATATGCTATATTCATAGGATTATATAATAATCCGAGGGAAAATCAAGGACTAGAAGGGGGGTTCTTATGCGGGGACACCCTCCTTGTGTGTGCCACTGACACCCTTATATGCTCACCACTTTTTGGTCATTTTATATTAATTTTCAGGTTATAGTAATTTTTTTTAAAAAATAGACGGAATTTTTTAAAACTTTCTAAGAGTATTCTAAAACATTTAAAAAATATTTTAGAATTTGGAAAATATTACTGAATTGAATTACTGAATCAGATGGAATCTCGTCGTCGTTAAATTTCAGTATAAAGCTACACAAGATTATTGGCGGAAGATCTCGTAATTCTGAATCAGGATTAAAAAATGTGAAAATCAGGATTAATTAAGGACTGGTATATTACTCACCTAACTTCCACACACTGTAAGGCAGGTGAAGGTATCGAGAGATCCACACAATTCTTTCTATACAACCACCAACATTTTCCCGTGTAGTGCCTTTTATTGGAATGCGAGTTCAGACCATAACCATCCAATAAACGTGATTCTAATCCCAATAAGAATTTAGTTCAATTTATTAATTTGTGAAAAAAACGTTGGCAACTGTTACAATTTTCTTTTTTATTGTCCTTTCACATCAGTATTTTTAGGGCACATTTGTTTATAACAATCATATTATTTCAAATTACATGGCAAAATGAACAATCATTAGAAGATTCTTTGGAAAAGTTCATTTCGTGTTAGAATCCCATTTTTAGCGCGTTTTTCACGTAGTGTAAAAAAAGCGCTATTAGGATGCAAATTTCGTCTTCGTTCCATATTTTGTCGTACCTTTTTCTCAGCCAATAATTAACCGATTGACCTCGGGTTTTCGGCATTGGGTCGCATTTGTGCCCTAGATGAGCCGAATCATATTTAAATTTAATAATTTTAAAATTTAGAAAAAATTAAATTTTTTCTTTCTTTTTTTGTAAGTATAGTACACTACTTTCTGTTAGTAAAAAGTTCATTAGTTGCATTATTGTAAAATACAACATGTGAAAAACGCGCTAAAATTGCTTGGCATGCCAATGATTGATATCCTGTTTTCTTATGGTTATCATAACAAATTATTATCGAAAGATCAAGCAGCTGGTACACATGCTCTTTCACGCTGTCTTAGGGAGCGCCATGTTCGCGATAATGAGCCCAAGTATCGTCTGCGCTGACTCATCACGTGCCACAGAACGACGGATTTCCTCCCCTCTAATGACTATTCTTATCTGTTTCCCCTCTTAAGCATTTGTGGGGGGAGAGGCTATTCAGTAACAACCATATGTGCCTGTGACAAAATAAGCATTTGTTCTGGGATAAACATGAGGGTGTTCCCGTTTGTTTTGAGTAGGGTTGCCGATTGTTCATTTGAAATCGAATGTTCTATATTTGGCATTTTGCTTTAGAAGAAAAAATTCCGAAGATCTTTGATTTCAGGGCAAGCATACCATGTTAATTTGAAATGTATTGCAATAATTGGAGAAAAAATTCACAAATGTTTTGATTTGTAGCGCGTTTTTCACCGTAGTGTAAAAAAAGCGCTATTAGGACGCAAATTTCGTCTTCGTTCCATATTTTGTCGTACCTTTTTCTCAGCCAATAATTAACCGATTGACCTCGTGTTTTCGGCATTGGGTAGCATTTGTGCCCTAGATGAGCCGAATCATATTTAAATTTAATTATTTAAAAAAAAAATTAAATTTTTTTTTTAAAGTATAGTATATTACTTTCTGTTAGTAAAAAGTTCATTAGTTGCATTATTGTAAAATGCAACATGTGAAAAACGCGCTAAAATTACTTGGTCATGCCAATGATTGATATCTTGTTTTTTCACTTTTAAATAAAGCGCTTTTATTTTACATCTATCAAATAAAGTATTTATTTTTAATGAACTGCATTTTTCGAGGTATAAATAATGAAGTAAAAAAAATGAGTTTATTTTGCATTCAAAAAAGTCAATATATTTTGAGCGCGTTTTTCACGTAGTGTAACAAAAGCGCTATTAGGACGCAAATTTTGTCTTCGTTCCATATTTTGTCGTACCTTTTTCTCTGCCAATAAGCAACCAATTGACCTCGGGTTTTCGGCATTGGGTCGCATTTGTGCCCTAGATGAGCCGAATCATACTTAAATTTCCCACAGTTTTCCCGAATTTTCCTACAAATTTTCCTGAATTTCGCTAGTCCGGGCTTTTGTAGCTTCTGTAAAAAAAAAAAAATTTTTTTTTTGTTGCTTTTTTATAGTGCTGATACGGATTTGTGTCATTATTTCTTTTCAGCTCAATAGTAGTACATTTAGAGGAGTGGTACAGTACTACTTTCTGTTAGTAAAAAGTTCATTAGTTGCATTATTGCAAAAAGTACAACATGTGAAAAACGAGCTAAAATTACTTGCCCTGCCAATGATTGATATCTTGTTTTATATTTAAAAAAATAAAACACTATTAGAGAAATGTAGTCATGTGAAACAGATTTTCTTTTATCATTAACTTAGCTCCATTTTTCTTATTTAGAAAAATTAATTCTGTAACATATTCTTTTGATTGCTCAAAAGCTTTTCCACATACACAAAGTTAAAACAAATTAATAATGCAACACTTTAAAATGATCGTAAATTATTTAAAACTTACTTGGCGTTTTACAAATACAATATATAAATTTCTTGGAAAATAACAAAATATTGCTTACGCGCTCTTTTATTGACCCTCTGTCGTTATTACAGAAAATTATTTGTCTTATTAAAATTAAAGTCCAATAAGGAATTATAAAAATTATAACTTATTGACTCGCGGGACAAAAAAAATTAAAATTTAGTTTTTAAAAGCAATTATTTCGTCAGGCGCGTTTTGCTGAAGAGGGCTTGATGAAGTGCTTAAATGAAGCGTCAGGTTCTGGTGCGTTGCGGTTCATTCGACTCCAGTCGGAAATCGTGCTCGGGTCGGCAACGCGCGTTTAGTTTTGAATTGAAAACTTTTTAGGCGAATGGATTTTTTTAAGAAAAATTTCTTGCACACTTTTCCCCGTGAAATCTCATTTTCTTTATTTAAATATTATCGTCATGCAGCTCACTTCCATTCAACTCCAGCAAGTGAAACCAGAAAAAAGCAACCAATAAAAGAAAATTGAAAAAAAATTTTATGTAAAAGACTGAAAATAAATAACGAAACGGGATGTTTTAAAATTTCTTTTATTTAGTAAAAAAAGCATTTTAGCGCAAAATGTGCCAAAAAAATTAAAATTTGAAATTTTAATGAAATTTGTTGGAGAGAAAGTTGCCTATATTTTGGTTTATATTAATGATAACAACCAAAAGATTACGAAAATATAAAGGCATTAATTGTGAAAAAGTACAAACCCTCTCCTTTTGCTTGCTTAGAGGTTTTAAGAGAAGTAAATGAAGTAATTCCTAGAGTGATTAATCATCGAGAACCGATTCTTAATTTTTTTATACATTAAATATGCATTTTCTCGTATCTTTAATTCCAATCTGAAACGAAAAGTTAAAGAATTTCAAATCAAAATTACTGTCAAATTTAATGTAAAATTAACGAAGATGTAGAACAAAAATAATCGAAAATCCAGTTGAGTTGCATCTCCTACAAAAGCATCATACCAGAAAAGGATGCAATAGTTATAAAATTTAATTTTTTATTAGGGGCAATTCAATTATCTAGTCTAGAATGACCCATATTTCAATTTTTTCACCAGTCCTTTCATTCTATAAAAGAAGGAAATCTTAACATTAAATTAGAGACCTCAGCGGACCCCTAAGAAATACGTTGAGGACTTCGAGGGTCTGCGGACCACAGTTTAAGAACTACTGTCCAAGCACGTACTAGAAAACCATTGATGTTCGTATCTTCGAAATTAATTTCGAATCCATAAAAGAGGTCAAAATGAAATATGAAAAATTCGTTAGTCAAAGTATCATCCGCCACAGCTTTACGATTATTATCCTTATGTATATCCCTTATTATGATGTCGAAGAATGTTAAATAAGATTGTTGCGCATTACAACAAACTAAACTCAGAGGTACAACAGCTCATGAGCGCCAAGGCCTACTGTGTCCATCGCAGCTTTCGTGATCTTGGATGTTTGGGTGCATGAGCAGATGTTCCGGTCAGGTGGTCAGTCAGACGCGAAACCCCCAGTGTTTAGTTCCATAACTGAATATCAAGCTCAATAAATCCTCCATAAAGAGGAGATTACGAAAAGATAACAGAAATTACTTCTGTTGGGAAAAAGAATGCACCGTAAAGTGTTTGCTTGAGTATGTTTTGCTTGAAGTAAAAATGGTGAATGATTCGAACATTTGCAACTTAAGAAACATTCTTTAAAAGGAGCAACAATTTTTATTAAAAAGAATTATAAATCTTTATTTTATAATTTTGAAATAGATGTGAAAGTAAGTAATTTTTAAAACGTTACTCAAATAGAGCAATCTAAAAGTTCAGTGGGGATTCAATAGCCAATTTTTTTTCTTTCAGAATATGTTATAATTACAAATCTGAAAATGCGATTTTTTAAGGAACGATTGTGTAGCTGTCTAAAAGCACAATGTGTCTAAATGTTTTTTCATGTGTCTATTGAAAATGTTCATTTAAACATCCCAGTACATAAAAACTGAACATTTCAGAACATATTTTGCAATTCTAATGGCACCAAAATGAATTTACATTCTGAAACCTTGATTTTATCTGTATATTGAATATTTCTTTTAGTGGCTAAAGCAGAATTTTAAACTTACTCATTATTCGTATAATAAACTATTGTAGTATATTCTAATTCATATTATTTAACCCAATCAATATTACAAAAACATTGAGAATTGTTTCAAATGTAAAATGCGGTAAATATTCAGTTCAGAATTGAAAATAAAGAACAAAACCTATGTGAACAAATTGATTGATTTTTAATGTTACGCAAAAAAGTAAGACAAACCTCGTAATTTTGAAACCGTGGTCAAGTGACGAAAACGACACCTAAGCCGGCACCCCTCACCAAACTTCTATATCACAGTAACTTGAGTACTTTAAGCCTCACCCAATTTAACGTGCATCAGCCCTTCTACAAGGTTAGTCTTACGTTATATCAGGGCTCGAGGCGCAGTTTAGCCAAAATTGGCTTTTGCGCCATTAAACCCTACAATCACTCACTCACTCAATCAGGGCTCCAACCCACGACTCTATCGAAAGAATGCCGACCACGAGTCCGTGAGGATGTCCAATTGGTTGTCGCGGCCTCCTTTCCTAGACAGGACATTAAGCTGTTGTCAATATTTTAATGTTTCGATATTTTATAATTAAATTACAAAATTCATGTAGAAACGTAGTTGGAAATCGAATAATTTTGGCAATTGTTAAAATAAATGCTATCTAAAATTAATTTCCAGTCCGATTAATTCAATTTGTAAATATACGTACGCGCGCGCACGCACAAAAAGGTATTGTAATTTTTTTCTTTCTGTTTGTGTTTTGTTGTTAGTAATAATCAGAAGCATATTGATACGTGCCTGAAAAGGATTCTATTAAAATTATTTCTCTCTGGCAAAAGTTATTTCCATTTTCGTAAGAAATTGCTTTTATTATAGCTTAAGGTATTAGACTACTTGCGATAATTTTTTTAAAAATTGGGGTATGGGATTTTTGTTGGTTTTAGATTTGTTTAATGCATTTAAGAAAAATGCTACCAAAAAAAAAATTATTAAAAAATGTTAAAAAATTGCTAAAAACTTACAAATAACAATAAACGCGGCTGATTCTGTATCAAAAGTTGTGAACAAATTTTCAATTTCGATGCGTTATATTATTCATTTTTAAAGACCTTCAAGATAAGAGATATTTTAATTTTTACAAAAACTAAAGCATTTTATCTTAGTTATATACAATTGTTTAAAAAAAAAACAGTGATTGATTTATCTGAAGGTTAAAACACTTACTATTATACAGAATGTACACAAAAAAATTTCAAGCAATCGCTGGCCCGTTGAGCATTTTCAAAAAAAAAAAAAAAAAACACATTTCCAGTAAAACGCGTTTTAAAATATGACATCTTGCTTAAAGTAATGGCATCTGCTTTTATTAAAATTCTCGTAGTTTTAGTTCTAGTGAACGGAAAATAATAACCTTGGTATTTTTATAAAGATAATAAGATGCCTTTAAAATAAAATTTTAAAAAAATTGTCAGTTTTTTGGCAAAATTTACAATTTAAGGTAGTCAGATTTGAATAAAAATCTATCCAAGGAAAATAAAGATTAAATATTCCTAAATCTCCTAAAAGATAGGGATTTATAATTGACGCAGATCCGAGAAAATTTATTCTATATAAATTGTACTATTTTTTCGTAGTTAATCTCGTTCGAGAGCACCTCTAGCGCTTCCGAGCTTTCACCTCTATTCCTTGTAATTTTGAGTGAATAGGATGATATATTAATACTTTCCCATGGTAATTAAAAATACTTTAATATTAATTTTCGTAATTAAGGTTTTTACAAAATATACTTTTATATCAACTTATATCTATCTCAAATTCATATGTAGCTCTTGATTAAAATCAGCAAACTACCTTCAACGTGATTGGTAAAAAAGAAAATCAGCAACTTAAAATCTTTTTAAACAAAAAAAAAAGATGGGCCACATCCGTTTAAATCAGGATTAAACGTTAAAGCTTTAGAAAAAAAAAGCGTTTTGGTATTGGTTGGGCCAATTTTGTTTGACAGCCATTCATTAAAAAAGTTGGGTTTGATTTAGATACAAGGTCATTTTTATAAATAAAAAAAAATTAAAATCGCAAATCTGCGTAGTCATTTATTAAAATGGCAGCTGAAACTTTATATAAAACGCAGAGAAAATAAACGTCTCATTTTTAAGTCTGTCTACATGTGGAAAATGATAATGTTTTTTTTTAAGCAGATTTGTCTACATAAAAAAAATGCTAGAGACGATACTTTTGATTTTCGATGTTTGACGATGAAAACAAGTTTAATTTCTTAAAAACTACAATAAAAATCCAGTCTTCACTGTTTATTAACTAAAAGAAAATCGAGAAAAATGGAATATTCTTTCTCTCTTGTCATGGATTGTATTTCGACAAATTTTATTTTCCCAAGTTTAGGCTTTCGAATTCTCTAACACAGTGCTTACAAACCTTTTTATCGCCTCGGACCGGTCAACGTATGATAATTTTAACGTGACCCGCTGAGGGGTGGGCGTTGATTGTTTATATTTTATATTGTTTTGATTTAAAAAGGCTCATTGTATTTAAATATACTTTCAGGATAAAATGCAGTTACACCAAAAAAGGAATATAAAGTGATTTAACTTTGAGTATAAAGGTATTTCCATGGAAAGTCACACAAATCCTAGAGAAATATACCTCAGCAAATAAAATGGAAATAATTTAATGTCTTTGGATGGTCCCGTACTATATGATCCAAGGATCGGTACCGTTCCGCGGCCCTGCTCAAACACATTTACTACTATTGCTAATATAAAAATCAAAACGAGAGCTTAGTTCTAGAATGCCAAAATATAATCTAGTAAACCTCACTTAAATATTCATTAAATGCTAAAGCAAGCTAAATTTAATTAATCTAGAAAATTTATAAGTGTTACAACTTAATTATTAGTAAAATTTAGAATAAAATATTTTCCATTTAATTTAAATAACATGAGTAATTACGTCTAAACTTTGGGCAACTGGGAAATATATTTGCAGTTTATAAATGAATTAAAAATTTTTAAATATGTTTGTAGTAAAAAAAATAATTCTTTTACATTTAACGCAATTAGATGTTATCAGCAATTTTAAGTAACATTTTGATAAGAATAATTTTAATAAGTAATCGAAAAATTGCACTGTTAGGTATTTGAAAATAATAAAGTTAACTTCACCTTTCGTTAAAATTAATATTTAAATGTGTTCGTTCTTAAAATTAATATTTAAATGTGCTTTTTAAAATTAAAAAGTAATCATAAAATCTGAGACTTAGATTGATTATTCAAATAACTTCCCAAAACTCTATATTCCAGGATTCAAAAAATTCCACTTACCTTTAATCATCCAAATGACTTTTGATTTTCGATTCTGGAACCTTCGGATCAATCGCAACTATCACATTCTTATATCCTCCAGTGAGATCAATTGAAACTATAGCACATGCTGTAGTATATGTCAAAACGATAAACTGCAGATACAGACCCCAAAACATTCTGCACAAGTTCCTTCTTTTAAAATGAGTTTACAATATGCACTGCCACAATCTCCGAACATGAGCCTTACTTCCTTTCCTTTCTTGTTGACATAGCATATCGCTAGTGATAATTCCCAGTTACAGAGAGTACAATCGCTAGCACGTAAACCAATGGGGCTGGATCACTTTAAATAGTATCCTTCCGAGTGAGGGTGCTCCTTCAAGCTAAACCCCTCCGGAACGGTATATTTTAATTTCGAACTCGAAAGGAATCGGATCCTATTGCGCTTCTAACCGAAAAAGCGTTCCACGATTCGAATATTTTGTGAGTCATCACAGCAGACGATATCTCGCCACTCTTTGGACTCGGGCGTTTATCTTTTGTTTCGAGTTTTAAGGTAGAGAAGGTAAACAACTGCGACTAGATAGAAACGGAGGTGATATTGTACTAAATAGAATGTAATCCGGTGCCTTTTGGGATGGGGGCTGCGGTTGGTTTGGCGTCTTTTCCGGTTTTTGTGTTGAGTTCGTTGCGCACTCACTCTACTACCTGTTTCCTTTTGACCGTTGTATGAATATACTAAATGAACGTCCGGAAATGATCGTGTGTCATCTTGTTATAAATCATGCTTCGAAAGAGTGTGATATTCATTTTGACCCTGAATCACGTGTTATCTGAATTCAGAATCAATACTTCGGCGAATAAATAGAATAATACATTTTTCTCTTCTAAAAATGAAATAAAAGAAAAAGCTGGAAGGTGTAGGATAGGATATTTTTAGATGGAATTGGATAATGCATTGCGTAATTGAAATTAGCCTTTGCTTCTTTCCAGGAAAAAGATGAACAAAAAAAAAAAATAGAGAGATAAAAAATGTGAAAGAAAAAATATCAAAAACTACAAAAAGAGAACAATTTTTTCCAGTAAAAATAATGTAAAAGAGAAAAACATAATTTAAGAGATAAAATAAAATTTAAAAAAACTGAAAATGAAATATGCATTTCTAGATGCTGCATATGTACTATTAATATAGCTATTTTAGAAACAGATTATAGAAATAAAAAAGAATATAAGTTTTGTATAATTTCGCAAGCGAAACTAAAAAAAACTGAAGAGAAAAGTTAAGCAAGAAGAGATTCATATAACAAAACATTCAACAGAAATTAAGGAATTTTTTTGGTAATATTTCCTTATATTACTAATGTTGCGACACACACATACATACTTTGTCTCTCTTTATAATTTTTTCAATGAGAACAAGTACAAAAAAAAAAAATCTTTTTTTATCTGCTATGCTTATTTTAATAATTACTCTGTGATTTCTGATCTTCATCTAAGTAGAAGGAAATATATTGTTAAACATGGTGAGCGCTCTCTGCTATATTCCGTCTGAATTCAGTCGGCCGTTCAATATTTGAGCGATTCGTATAGACATAGGTTCCCAACCTTTTTGAACTGGCGCTCCCTTTTCTAATAAATATTTTGATATCGCCCCCTTTCTAGTGAATATTTTGACACCGCCCCCTCCCACTCTAGCGAAATAAGAGTATACATAATACATGATTAAAAACAAGAGTTAAGTTTTTAAAAGTATTCCATTACTAAAAGTATATATTTTTTTAATTTCTTTTTTTTCTGAAGTCCCAGTTTTTTTACTTGCGAATCTGAAATATCTATTGCCACAAATATATTTAAATATGTAATATTATATATTTTAGTCATAGTAGAGATATTGTTGGAATTGACTACTGAATTTCTTCTTCATTTAAAAGAGTGGAATAAAAGATTTTAGATTACCTATTATAAAGACAGGCAGGGGTTCTGATGATACGAAGTAATTCATAATAAACTATTGTTTCAAAATAAATATAAATTGACAGTTTCAGCCTTTAAAGAATCACGTTAATTCCTGTTAACATATTTAATTATGTTCTTGGATAATATACGTATGAAATGCAGACGAAACATGTTTCCTACTGCTCACAGACAAAGACAACACGTGCACTACAAAATTAAAATGCACTGTATCATTCATTTAATGTACGTCTGGATGTAATGTAATCTTTTCAGTTTTTCATCCATATCCCGTACTACCGAAATGTGTGAATTTTCGTACATGTGATATAGGAATCAACGTAAGTAAACAGTATTAAAGTTTACTTTTGTTAGTACATAATCAGCGTGTTTTTTATTTTTTTTGTGTGGTTAATCTGCCCAAGCCTCTCCGTGCCATCTCAACGCGCCCCTGAAAGCCTCAAACGCCCACAAGGGGGCGCTATCGCCCACGTTGAGAACCTATGACATAGAACTTGTCACAATACTTTAGTTTCTTGATTTCTTAGTTCTTTTCACAAGTAGCGCTTAAGGAAGTCGGTATATCGATGCAAAATTGTAATTGTTTTGAGAGAACACTCTCTTATAAGGTTACTTCTTTCAAGATATTATATAAGACAGGGTGGTACCAGATCAGGTGTCATCCTCGTCACTTGACCATGACTCAAAATTACGAGGTCCTTCACCAATAGCCATCGTGTTGCTTCTGTATATGCTATATTATTAAAAATAAAATCAATTTCAAGGATATTATGACTTATTGTGTGTGTTCTACATTAATTCGGTTAACCGCAAATTCATTATCCGGTTCCTAGCAGCCGTGGTAGCCAAATGGTCTTCATCGTGAACTCTTGGAGGATATCATTTCTTTCGAGTAGCGGGTTTCGAGTTTCAAATTACATTGGAGACCGCCATATATAACAGCTGATATACGTTAATCTGTCGAGCCTCGCCTTTAAATTCGCAGTTGGCTTAGTGTGGAAGCTTGGAGAATGCACGTTGCCAGCCTCAGGTGTCATACGTGTCACTTGACCTTGGTTTAGAATTACCAAATCCGTCACCAAGAACCTTCGTGTTGCTACCAAGAGTGATGCTTATGCTTAATCAACTAAAAATGATACAGGGCCCTCAAGCTGCAGGGGCCTCAACAT
>BMAO01016642.1:0-72000 GCA_019973975.1 Trichonephila clavata
ATTGAATTTTGCATATCCCGTTCCCACGGCATCCGAAATGAGAAACATTATGAAAATTTTGCACAGTTATTTAGACGGACATTCTAATGCCGAAATGAATAGCAAAATGGGTGACGTCTAACAATTTGTAGACAATTTGATGCTGAAAAGATAATGCAAAGAAAAATACCAGATTATTTTCCAAAATCAATAAATGTTTTGTTTTTCCAAAAACTTCAAAATTTTGTATTAAATTTCGTTGTGAATGCTTTGTTTCCTTGCTTTTTAATAAATATATGTAGCAATACATTATATATGCAAATAATATACTCTAATGAACTAAATTTTGTTAAAATATGTTTTTTGTGCAATATCCTTTAACCTCTTATCTACCGCATTATGATTTACTATATTTTTCACGCAATATTTTTTTTATGAATCAATACATTGAAAATTAAGGTATATACATAAACAAAATACTCAACTTTGGTAAATTTAATCCTTCAGAGCTAATTAATTAATTAAAGATATTCAAGTGTAAAATAATTACATACACTGTTCTTAAAATAATAGTCAAGTCGTTTTCTAAGATATTCATTAACTTACAAAAAAAAACTAAGCCACTTACCTTTTGATATTAACTACTTTTTCGGAACAAAAAGACAATCTTAGCAATCCGATCAAAATCTCAACTGAAAATGCAACTTCTGCTATAAAACTATTCGCCTTCCTCACTAAAATACTCATAATCGAACCCATGCTGCCATATATCTTGGAAGAAGGGATTTAAAAGAATTTTCCTGCAAAGTATCATCAGGGTAATTCGTTAAAATGGTTATATATACCGTCGGTAAATAAAGGGTTAACACGAAAAAATTTTTCAGTTCCCTCAATTTTGTGTTAAAGGATTTTTTCACTGTATTTATTTCACAAAGGATAGTCAAGAACTCTCAACACAAGTATTGTCATATAAAAATCTCGAGTCATGACTTGCGCCAAAAGGAATTCGAAACTTAAAATCAAATTAAACGAATCCAGACCATTCAATTGAGATTCAGCTGCACCACACACACACACAGAGCGAACGGCTGTAGACAAGGGAACATATATCCAGCACATTCAAATACGACTTCTGCAGTCAGTAAATTAAGAGGCCCTATTACGATTCGCACGAGCTAATAGATTAACTTATAAATAAGAAAGAATCCAAGGGGAGATTTGGGGAATATATCAGGTGTAGTGTGTTTTTTGTTCCTAAAAGGATACTTTGCCGGGTAATTGAAAGCAGGGAATCCACCATAGTGATGGATAGGCTAATCTTGAAAATCCCTCCTAAAAGAAGATTATTTTTCTGTTCTTTTTTATTCTTGGGTTAAAAGTGATGGATGGGATAGAAGGACTTTGTGTCCATTGTTAAGTGAGTTGACTTTTAGATGTAAGTCTTTTGTTATATGATGTTTAATAGGAATGGGCCTTTGCGTAGATATAGGCTATACAGATTATATATTGATTGTGAGGTTGTGTGAATTTGAATTTTGTGTATTGACTCAAATAAGAATACATGGATTTATTTTTCAATTCCTACTTTTAGTTTTTACGCTCTCCATATATATATATATATATATGGGAAAAATGACTACAACCTAATAATGATAAATGCTTTATTGAACAAAGTGAAGGATGAAATATTTAAAATATATTAAACACCAAAGGAGAACGTCTTCCTCCTACGTCTAGAGCTTAGCGTCTCTAACGTCCGTCTGCTCATTTCCCGTGTGTCCTTCAGTCGGACATTCCTGGCGGGGTGTGACGTCAGTGTGGACTACTCCACCCTAAGTACAGGGAGAGGGGTTGTGACATCGCACATATCCAACCCTACATCTATATATATATATTATATATATACATCTATATATATATGTATATATATATATATATATCTATATATATATATGTATATATATATATAGATATATATATATATATATATATATATATATATATATATATATATATATATATATATATATATATATATATAAGTGGATGTTTATATATGTGAAATCACATCACTCCAACACCGTTCAACCGATCACTATGAAAATTAGCTATGTATATGTATTTTTTTTGTGGGGAATGATTTTTTGCTATCATCTCTGTTGCAGCTCCCCACCAGGTAGCGCTACATCAAAGCAACTGCTGCACCGTTCAATCAATCGCTAAGTTGCCAACGTGGTAGCTAAAAATGATACCACTGACATATCACCAACATTTCGCATTATGTTTAAATTGAGAATCGCCATTATAATGTAAGGAACGGCGTTGCTTGCGAATAGTATAATTTCAACATAAAATAAATACAAAGATAATAGTATTAACGTATTACACATCCAGATATAATTATTTACACTATTCTACTCTAAGCTTTCATTACACAAAATTTGTAACAATGTGTTACTTTTGCTAAGCAGAGATTAACTTAGGAAAGTGTCTTCAAAAATCGACACTCAAGAGAGTTACGGAGTGTTATAAATATAAAAAAATTCTTTTTATCAGCTAATAGATCTTCAGACATTTAATTTAACAAATATGGTTTTTTTTTGTTCAGGTGAGATAACTAAAAAGCTTTTTTGTTGTTTTAATTTGCAACTTACGTAAAATTAACTCATTAGAAACTTCCTTGTCCTTCAATCTGTATAGTTTAATCTTTTAATTCACCCGTGTGAAGAACGCGTAATACCAGCTAGTATATATACGTATATAGTATATTGTTTATATATCTTGTTAAATTTTTCAATCGTTAACAAAATACTTTCTATTTATCAATTCAACGTACAAATACATTTTTTAAACTTGTTGTGAATGACACTTGATGTTAATACAGTTTTTTTTCAAATGTTAATTCATTAATTAAATTAAAAAATGAATAAATAGTAACAAACAAAAATAATCGTTCGAACAGCATATATAGAGAGGAAAATCATTCGTTGTGTCCCTGTAGCGCCAATGAATTGCGCTTTGGATTTTAAATCCAAAGGTCGAGGGTTAGAACCCACCTGGGATGGCTTAATTTCTGAGAATGGGATTTTTCACTTACTATACCCTTTTATTGGAATAATAAAAGTTAATGAATGAGTAAATAGTAACACAAAAAGTATAGTCTAACACCATATATAGAAAGAAAAATGAAAAAAAGCCCCCATTCTTTTTAAATTTGTCACTTAATATTGTGGATCTGAATTATGTATATACATATTTATATTGATTGCAACTATTTAATAAAAAGTATGTAAAACAAAATTTGTCTATGTTGTCCTAAGTAGTAATTGACTTAATTTTTTTTTACATTACTTGTTTTATGTGAATTTTATATATTCATCTCTGTAAAATTTGAATAATTCACATTCCTTTCACAAAATCTGACTTTAATTTTGATTATGATTTATATTTTTAAATGAAGCCATTGTCCATGTAGGTATTTTTCCTTCCATTTAAGCAATTCTTTTAAACAGTACTACTATAAATATGGATAATATATATATATTTTTTACTTTTAAAAATTATTTTCTTAAAAAAAGGTTACAATTATTATATTCATAATTTTTTTCGATATAACCATATTTTACCTTCAAATAACTATCTTTCGTTTTATTCTTTATATTTTTGTATTAAACAAGGAACTATATGATTAATATGAACTAATTATACTGAAGGAAGATTGCTAATGATACTTGTAAACATGAAGAAAAAAAAACTTAATGTCTAGTCTCAGATATAAATTAATAACTTTATAATAGTACTGATGAAAATTAAAGCTTCAAGGAAAAAAAATTATATAAAGGAAAAGGAAAGAAAATACCAAGGGAAAAAAGATTTCTTTCCTTGGTTTATAATTGCTTCAATTAACTATAATTCACAATGGAAAAAGTACTTTTTTTGTCAAAATAATAAAAAGAAATAAATTTTTGAAAAGAATTTAATTACTGCCCATTGGAATACAATTAAATAATTATAAAATGATGTTTATTTAAGTATAATTTAAATTCTCAAACTTGCTTAAAAATTGAATTCTAATATATTGGCATGATTAAAAAATTTCAAATGAGTAAGAACATGTCATACATAAAATAGTCTATGATTTACTTTAAAGAATATGATAAAAAAAGTTCAGTGTAATTTAATTTTTAGTTATTTATTGGTAAAGTATAAAATTTATCCACAAATACATAAGATAATAATGACTCACACACACTCATCATTTGATTTCTGGAAAAAATAGATATATAGATTCAAAATTCGGCATGTAAGTTTCTTTTATTAAGAACTGTTTTGTGTAAATTATGTCTCAAGGCAGGAAGTGCTATAAAGACGTAAAAGATAACGTATTTATTTATTTATTTACATACAGTGAAAATAGTTTAACAAGAAAACTGAGAGGACTGAAATATTTTTTCGTGCTAAAGGATATTGCAAGAAAAATATATATTCAACAAAATTAAGTTTATTAGACTTCATTTTATTTACATAGACGTGTATATACGCATGTATTTAATAATAATGAAACAAAAAGATTCGCAAGAACTTAATGAAATTTAATACTGAATTTTCAAGTTTTTTGAAAAATAAAAATTTTATTAAGTTTTTGGTAAACAATCTGACATTTTTCTCTGCATTGTCTTTTTTAGCATCAAATTGTTAGGTGACGTCCCTGTTTTTATTTATTTCATCATTTGAATGTGAGTCTATATATATATATATATATATATATAATATATATATATATATATATATATAAATAACTGCGCATGCTTTTTATGACTTCTTTATATTTCATTTCATTTTCGTCTTTTTTTAGTTTAAACAAACTCCGAAATGTTTTTGTCTGTTATAATTGGGGCTGCACATACATCATCATCATCTACAGCAACGAGTTCTTCCGATAATACAGTAGGGCAGTCCAATAATACAGAAACTTTCTTGTATATTTCATCACGTGTCTTATGTTTTCAGTATTTTGTTCATTCCCAGAGCAGAAATCTTTTCGTGTTAATCTTTTCGTTCGTTTCGTGTTCGTGTTCTTGTTAAAAGGAAAAATGTATGAAAATGTGTAGTAGTTCGTCGGGATCGTTCTGTTTATTCCATGTTAACCGATATCTCGTCTAAAGCGTTTTCGCGTTAAGCGTATTCCACTGCATAATAATGCTTAAAATCCACAGCTTAAATTTTGACGGGCACATTTCTTTTGTTGAGTAGGCATCCGCTATGAACGGGTTCGTAGAAATCGTCTCCCACAGTGGAGTTGAAAATAATGTAAAAACTGATAGATAGATGAACTTAGAATATACAGGTAAATTCAGCTATATTGACGATTGATTTTTCTAAATTTATTTGTTCTCTGAGTTTAATTTCTTAGAATTATTCAAAATATTAATCAAATTTTGCATTAATATTTTCTGTATCTTACTATCTTAAATGTTATATTTTTTTAAATTCAACCCGTGGAAAGAGCTAGTATATTTCTTAGGTATTGTAAAAAAAAAATAGTACGATTAATTATTCTACACGCAAAATCATATGTAGATCTCTTTGACGTTTTTGAATATATTTAATTATCAAACTATATTTATAAGCAAATATAACTTTTTTAAATTGTGGGATGGTACAAAAAAGAAATATTTGTACTACAATATAATATCATCCAAATTTACTTTGTTTTATATAAAACGAGTGCAAAATATGAAACTTTATTTTACATTTCTAGTAACTAATTTTAAACCTTAATGAATCAGTAAGTGTTTCATTGAAGTCACTCTATAAGGAAGGCTATAAGGGCTAGTAGTGGCGGGCCTTGTAGTTTTGAATCTCGATCAAGTGACGAAGACGACAGAGTTGGTAACATCTTTCCAAACTACCACACCACGATAACGTGAGAATTTTTTTAGCCTCGACAGATTTAACGTGTATCAGCCCTCTACAAGTTGAGTCTTCAATATTACTAGGGCTGGAACACACGACAGGCCTGCACAAGTTCGTAACCATGACCACTAGGCCACTATGGCAACTAAGCCTTATTAAGAAGTCACATTAGTTTTTATTTATTAACCCCCTAAGTGCCACCGACGCATATATCCGTCTTGTTCAACCAGTGCTTTAAGTACCCGGACGTATATATACGTCTGTCCGAAATACCATTATTGTCTTTGTGCTTCTATCAGTAAAACTGTTCCGAAGGCCTTAATATGCAATAAAATGACCTTGACATTGTTGAAACGAGTTTAAATCCCTTCTACCCTGTGACCCAGATAAAGGAGTGGAAGGAATTAAAGGATCATGTACGATATGATAAATTCCAATTATTTTATTTGTCACTATAATCATTTCAAACACAATTAACACTTTAAATAGGATAATTCAGTCACGCAATAGAGAGAAGAGAGGAGATTCGCGTGTTTGGGGAGAATATGTTAAATACTGCGGCTCTTCTCCTTAATATTACTTTACACAGAGCTTACATATTTAATGTCCTCACTATACTTTAACACTCTAAACATCAATTTAATATAAGATGACAGTAGCAGAAATTATATGCAGTCTTCTACTCAATCCAACTAGACTCTAACACTTCTTGGTTATAATCTCTTACAAGGATTAAACCAATTCTGGTAAGCTTCACCTTATAATTATCTTGTCACCTCTTGTTAACTAAACTTCTGATTTTCTTACTTTTTGTTTACCTATTCCCTTCACTGCCAAATCACTAATTATGCACTATTCACTTCACTTCTAAACCATTTACAATTCACTAACCCTTAAACCCGTGAAGAAGAATTATATATAAAAAAACTTAATTTGCATATCACGTTTCCATCTTTTAGGAGAAGATTGGTTAAAATTTGCTGGCCCAAAAGAATACCCAAAAGGACTGTTAGTGGAAGGTCGCGTATAGATCCGTCCCAGTGTTAGCCAAGAATTTACTTATTTCAGAGAAAAATTTGCATATTTGTGCCTTTCCTTTCCTCTCCAATACATGGCATATGGCGGCCAATATGAAAAACGGTGGCACTGTGGAGTTCATCACGCTACATATAATCGGCAGTTAAAGGATTAATATTACTTGTATTATTACAATATTTTCCTCTTATGCCTTACAAAAAAGTGGAATCCGTGAAAAAAATCTAAGGGGAAAAAACCGGCATTTATCTAAAATTGCTTTGATTTTTCTTTATATACGAGATCTGTTCGTAACAGGAAGAACTCCAAAAAATAGAACTTCAGAAAGTATTACATAGAATTGCTATTATCAAATCTGACCTTAACGATTGTCCTCGCACCTGACAAATAGGAACAGACGACACATTCCTGAAAGATTGAGTGCAGAAAAGAATAATCGAATCTTAACCGTGAGGTCTGCAGCCGATAATCCCGCCCCTTAATCAACAATAATAACTAAACAAAATCCCATAACTCAAGCCCCAGCGAAGAACAAAAACACAAACATTATACGATCAAAAAAAGAAGAAAAAGCAAAAAAAGGTGAAAAACCACTTTGGAGCAATTGGAAGTTGAAGGGTTTTTCCTTCGAAAAAGAAAATAAAGGAAAGGATGGAAGATTCCTAGAGGGGTTGCCCACCCCTTCCAGCTACCCATCTTCCCCTGAGTGATGCTGGAACGAAGACAGATAGTCTCTGTCGTCTGCGAAAAGGGAGATACAGGGTGGTGGCTGGTTATGACAGATTTGCTTTCTTCAATATGTTCCATGGGCGTCAAGACGTTCGAATGAAAGGGAGTGGGGAAAAAATCATAATAAAAAACGACTAAAAACTGAAGTACACCTAAAAATGATAATAAGAGGTGGTGATAGTCTTCAGATCCAAAAGAATTTCATGTTTTTTTTTATTAGTGTGATATTTAACAGTGGATGGAGATTGGGATTTCGTATTTTTTTTTAAAGAGGAATTTTAGAAGATTGCTTTTTAGAACGCTTTTAAATTCTCATACTCTTGCTTGTTTTCCTTAAAAAAACTGGAAGTTTTCTGTTTTTGATGAAATCTATACGTCTCATTTTCAGACTTTACTTTACATCTTGAATGTGCTTATTTCTTGTAGTAGAAGTAATGATAATATTCAAATGTCAATTTTGTAGTATCATGCTCAAAATATGGAAAAAAATCTTATTTTTGATTTATGAAAAATTAATGCATATTTTAATTATTATTAGCGTAGCCCTTTGATTAATTTGTAAATAAATGAGTATAATTAGTTGCGAAGAATGATTGCATGTATTAGGTATAATTGTCGATTCTTATTATAAAAATAACTTTTTTAGAAATAAAGATGAATTAAAGAATATCGTTAATTACTTGTAGTTGCATTTTATAAGGAAGAGAGTATATTTCCTTAAATTCTTACCTTTATATCCTAACTAGTGAGAACATTTTTTCTTCAATTTTTTTTCTACAAAGTACATAATCTTCCTCTTAATATTCATGCTACTTGTAAAAAGCTCATTTGAAGTTATTGTCTTTTAGCAAGTACCATCTACGATTAATTGCTGAAATTTAAAGCTGAGTGTTTAATAAATATATATGTACTACATCGTAAAAAGTTTCAGTCAGAAAGTATCAGCTCTGTTTGTAAATTTTGAAAAATTTCTTGTAGGTCTCCATTTGCTGATATTTCACAGAGAGCAAAATTGATCATGTATGATATAACATTGATGGCGTGCTGCCATGCTTTGACAAATACTACAAAATATTTGTAACGGATATTGGGTATCCGGAAACCGAAGTATAATTGCAAAATATATTTATAAAACTTAACAATGATTTATTCTGAATAATTAAAAAAATTTTCTGAAATGATCCTACCAATTCTTTTCTTCGTTGAACACACATTTAGAATAGCTTCTGTTGAATAAATTTTTTGTTATAGTACTGCTTATATTTTATTACCGTATTTATTCGAATCCAAACAGCACTATTTTTCACTGTTAGTGCTACTGAAAATAGGGTGTGGCTTCGAATCGAAGGCAAAACAATAGTTGGATAGGGGGAATTGAATTTCCATCCCTTTCAAAAGGAAAAATATAACCGTCCATTCTGGCCACTTGCATCGATGACTGGTCTGTTCCAAAGTTTATCTCCAGAATTCAGTCTATACTAAACATACAGTAGAACGTCGTTTATCCGAACGTTTATTATCCGGAGCGTCAAATATTCGAACCAAAATCCGGATACGTCTACGAACAGTGCTCAACAATTGTTTCCTGTGAGACCAAAAGTGACGGGAAAACTCAAGGTGAGGGATATTTAGGGAATTTCAATTGAGTGATTTGGTAAACATCTGCGCGGAATATTAGGTCAGTTTGTTTCCAAGTGAGGGGTGTATACGTGCCCTTTGGATGAGTTTTGTTGATGTAGAAACCTGGATAGCATGCGATGCAGAAGATTGTGGATTTCAAATGCTAAATAATGACGAGATAATGACTTCCGTGCAAGAAGAATCCAATCCTGTCGACGATGAAACAGATGAAGAGGAGGACAACAACAGCAACAACGAAAGTAGCAAGGGTCCCCCATCAAATAATGACACGTTTGCTACTTTAGAGACAGAGAGAGAGACAGAGAGAGAGAGAGAGAGAGAGCTATGGAGTGGTACGAACACCAATCAGAGTGCTGTCCTACTCAACTACTGCTGCTGAAGAGAATCAGAGACCTTGCAGTGAAAAAAACAAGGTGTACAATGGTACAGCGAAAAACAAGTGATTATTTTCCACAATCAAGGTAAAATAGCGACGTTTTGCACCTATTTGGCTTTTTCCTCAAGCACGTTTCCCGCATGTGATGATTTTCAATATTTGTATAGTGTGCAGTATCATATACTTCATGGATCGCATTCGGTTTTCGGTTATCCGAACAATCGCGTATCTGAACGGTGTCCGGTCCCCATTGATTCGTAAAAACGACGTTCTACTGTAGTTGTCTGCTCACATTTACGAAATTTTTTTTGTGTAAGTTTTCTTTTAACCACCTAAACATCAAAGATATCGTTAATAGCATCAAAACGAGGCCACTATGACACAAGTACGAAAGGGTAGGCAATTTTATACGCAGAAAAAAATGGAAACTCAGCAATGGCCACTGAAAATTTGTCATGGCCGAAACGAATACGTCGATGGCATAAACAAAATGATATAATTTTTGTTTATAAGTGTTCAGCATTTTTCAACAATTCTTTTACTTTCTTCTATACCACATTCTTTCAAAAAAAATGTTGCATAACAAATGTATTGAATGGAACGGAAGACGACAGACATCGTGCAGGAAAATGGCGACGCCGGCACCCATTCCAAAGTCAGCCGTGACATGAGGAGTGATGAATCATTTTTGAAACATCATACTGACAGTTTGTGTAATAATAGGATCATGTATGTATTTGAAAGGTTTCAATACTGGTAAAATGAATTCATTGTTAACTTATTATTTATCATTAATTTCTTAAAAAATTATAAGGCCGCGGTGGCCAAGTAGTCTAGGCATCGGATCATGGCTAGCGTGTCATGAGTTCGATCCCAGTACCACTAAAGATCCGCCGTGTAGGGGAGCGATGCACGTTAAATCTGTCGAGAGCTCAAACGTCCTCCCTTTTGTGTGGTATGGTAATTAGGAGAGGGGGGTGCCAGCTCAGGTGTCATCCACGTCACTTGACCATGGTTCAAAATTACGTGGACCTTCGCCAAAAGCCCTCGTGTTGCTAATCAGTGCGACGTTAATATTCACTCACTCACTCATTTAAAAAATTATACAAGCATCGGACATTCATGAATCTTTTTACTTATATTTTGTTATTTTTTTTTCAAAAACGTGTAGAAAATTGACGGTGCGTCTTAGAATCGATGGCAGATTAGGTTCGAGTAAATACGGTAGTAACATGAAATTTGATTTAATACATTTTCTTTTTTTTTCACTACTGTACACAATTAACCTGCATAGATGATCTGATTGATCAAGAGAGGGCGCTACTGCGTGTAAAGCATTAGTATGTACACAAAAATGATTTGATTGATCAAGAGAGGGCGCTGCTGCGTGTTAAGTATTAGTATACAGAAATGATCTGATTGATCAAGAGAGGGCGTTGTTGCGTGTAAAGTATTAGTACGCCAAAACGATCTGATTGATCAAGAGAATGCGCTGCAGCGTGTAAAAAATTAGCTTGTATAGATGATCTGATTGTTCAAGAGAGGGCGCTTCTGCATGAAACAAAATTTTTAAGCCTGAAAAAAAGATGGAATTGCAGATGAATGGAGAGACGTGGTTGTGAAACAAGATGTTTGAAAAAGTTCGTAAATTTCTATATCATCTGTTTTTGTAAATAGTGTTGTGTATTCACAAAAAATAATAAGTGGCTATAAAAGGTGTGCATGAGTCCTGTTTTTAATTGCAACGACATAGGATTGTAGCAATACTAAAACTCTTAATGTTAAATATTTTACTTTATTAACCGGCAATTGATTTTAAATTTAATTTTCTTCCCCTGTAAGGGGACATGCTAAAAAGACACATATTAATTATTCAAAACGTGCTCAAAATTTATTTCTCAGGCAAGTTTTTAACGTTGGCTGCTCCATGAAGAATGTAGACATTAGAGCTGCAAGTAACATACCCACAATTAGACAAACAATCCGGAGAAATGCTACTAATTTATCTAATAAAATTGACCACTCTGATAATAAATTTATCTCTAGTAACGAAAAATATACTCCTGATCTTAATTTCCACAGATCCAGATCGATCTGTGTGAATTGATCCTGTTTTTCTTTAATTCCTAAATATGTCCTCTTTTAGTTAATTATTTATATTTTTCTTTTATTCTTAAATTCTCTCCATTAACTACCCATTAATTGTTCAAGCTTCTCACCTAAACTTAAATGCAAAAAATAGCTGACTTCTCTGATCAGCCAATCACAGAAGCTCCACTCGATACCCACACACAACTCATTTAAATTTTTTACACCTAAATATTTTCTCTCTTTAGCTCAGACGTCTTTCCTCCCACCGGATTGACTACACAACGCGTGCTCATTACCATAATAAATTTTTTTCTAAGTCAAGTTTTTTTTCATTTATTAATTTTTATCTTCATTTTATATTTATAATGTTGTTCAAAACAAAGTAATTCTTTTTTTTCATTAATTAATTATTCTTTTTTACTAATTTACAATATTTATATTTTAAATTTTAAATATTATTGATTAATAACAAAATTTCGACAGCGTTTCAATGTCATCTAAACTGTCATGAAAGGAAATGAAGGTTTAGAAGAACTAGCTGTCCCCCCCCCTACCAAACTACAGACAAACTACAAACTAAAATTAGTAAATTTATGGTTTATTTTGTGGTAATATATATGTGTCTTCATAGATTTATCTTCCAGAAATGTATGAATTGTTAGCACTTCAGTTATATGATAAATTAAATAATATAATGCTTTCAATGAGTTGAATATATTTATTCTACAGGAAATATGCCTAAAGTCAAAACCAATTAAAATGATGGGATAAAAACAATCTTTTACTCAAATGTATTCCGGATTAAATTTTACAAATGCATTAACACAATAAAAGTATAAGTAAAAACAAACTTGAGGAACTTACATTAATTGATATAATCTTGAACACTAACTGTTAACCTTGTATCTTAAGCTTTCCCCTAATCTTTTATTCTAACACTTGGCCTCATCATTTAGGGATGAGTTCCAGGGATATTTTTTTCAATTTTCCCCACAATGGAGAGAAGTGATTCATTGAAGCTACAGTTAGATAAGAGATATTACACTGCACGTTGTTTAGAAACCTTTTTTTCCCCCTTCCCTATCAAAATCATTATTCCCTTTTCAAACAAGAGATTAAATTAGCTGAAAGGGAAGTAAGAATGGAAGCTGTATGAAGCAAAATAACCATTTTCTGATAAGAATTGAAACTAATGATTATTCTATTTTCAAAATCATGTAAGCTGTTGTGCAGAGAAGTGAAGAGAGTTAAAAAAATGACCGAAAATGCTTTAATGCTTTTTATCTGATTAGGGGAAAGATTTTAGGGCGAAGTGTAAAATTAAGTGATAAGGTTATTAGACTTTGATTAAAATATAATGAAAGGAAAAAGTCGTAAAATTTCCGTCGATGTTTCGAATTAGCAGTAACATCATCTATTTTTAGATGGCAATGTGGGAATACATATTTTGTTAATCAAATATATCGTTTGACAGTTGTTAAATTAGTGAATGATTCTGAACGAGCTTTGGAGAGTTTTTAAAGCATTTTCATTCATTTTTAAGAAAGAATTTGAACTGAAATAGGCTGAGTATAGGTGTTTTATTTGTAAAAAAATTATTATTATTATCATTATTATTATAACGTAATCAGCTGTAACATGTTATTTTAATTTCAAAGTATCATGGTTTAAAACACAGAAAAAAATACGCAAATTAATATTTTTGTGCACATAACATATCAGGCAGAATTCCAGCACTATTTTTACCTATTGTCATTTGCAATGTTTTTAAATGTACCTACTGCATGGCTTCTAGTTGCATGGGCTACTTCGAATGTATAACATTTTTCACATGGAAATTTCCCCTTCACCTCTCGGTGTCAGCACTTCCAGGTATTCAATAATAATAAATAAAAGATCCTACTTCGGAAAGACGTATATATGCGTCCGGGACAATTGACGATTTGACTGAGCGAAATGTTTATATACTGTGGTGGCACTTAAAATTGTGACGGATCTATACGCGTTTCTTCTTTTCTCTTTAAAACAAAATATTTATTTCAACCAACCTTCATCGAGAAATCAAATGTGATTTATGTAAATGAGGAAAATTATATAAATTCGGCTTTCGCGAGTCGAAGGAGAGTGAAGTAAGAGGTCAAGTTAAGTTAAGTGATGTAAAGTGAAGGAAAGGAAGGGAGCAAGTTATCTGTTGACAAGCTGAAGTTGATACATTTGATGTGTGCAAGTAGAAGTGGTTAGTGAAGATTGAAAAGCAGTGGAATTAAAGATTACAGAGCGTGGAGCCATCGTCATTTGATCAAGCCAAAGTAAGCGCCTGAAGTTTCCCGTGAAGGATCCGAAGCATTAAGGATTCAGGTATTGTACACTCGATTAAGTAAAAGCTGATTATTAGTGCGCGACGTAGTTATAAATGAGCGTATTTAAGCTGCCTAAGATTCAGTTGAGGGTCTGTAATATTATCCCCACATTAGAGTATCTCACCTCTGCCCTCTACCATTGTTTATATACCTTAATTAGAATTGTGTTGTGTCTGTCTCATATTCGTTAATAAGAATTAATAAATCAAATTAGATTGGAAATAATTTCTGTGGATTATTTAGTTCCTCCCACACATCTAGCCGGGTTTATAGATAGACAAGAGGGATCGGATGTAAGGGGTAGCCAGAGGTTACCACAATATGTTAAAGTCATATTGCAGCTTTAGTGTAGTACAGTATTATTGAATTCAATACATTGTTATTTGTACGGAAGGGGGCCACGATGAAAATTGTGGTTGAATATTGGTTAGCAAATATTGAAAGTTTGAGAGGCACTGTTCTAAACAAGCAGGGGGTTACAAGACATTTCGTTCAGTTTTTCTTTAGGTTTTCGAAGAAATCTCGAAAATGCAACGTGTTTCATGGCTTTTGTCTATATGGCAGCTTTTCTCAAACTATGAGGCGCGACCCCCATGGGAGGCATGGCAACTATACGAAGGGGGTGCGAGCATATTAAGTCAAAAACAAAAGATCATTTAAAAAAAATTTATTTACTGAAAGTAAGTAAACAAAATGCATTCTGATATAATCAAAAATAAAATGCACATTTACACTAATATATTACACTTATAAATGTATCAGTGCTGCACAATGTATTTTATAATTAGTTTAACAATACTAAGTTAAGAACAGGTTTAATAATTATCAATGACCCCATGGGATTGTCATACATAAAATTATATCCGAAAAGGAATATTTATCTTTAGAATTTGTACGGTTTATAATTAATCCCTTAGCTACCGATTAAAAGTTACGCGCTTCGCCTCCCAATGTCAACCGTTTCCCACTTAGGCGTGCTTATTAAGGGAATGTGAGAGGAATAAAAAATTGAAAAAAAATCTGAACTAAGTAAATCCTTCGCAAATATTGTCAAGGTCCTTTTATTGCGAAGCCTTTGGAATAATTTTATGGATAGCAGTGCAGAGGAAAGATCGTATTTCGGAAAGACGCATATATACGTTCAAAGAAATTAACGCTTTGACTGAGCGAGACGCATATATACGTTCAAGGAAATTAACGCTTTGACTGAGCGAGATGTATATATACGCCGGTGGCACTTAAGAGGTTAAGGTCGTATCGTAGTTTTAGATCAAAGTACAGTATTATTGAATGCCAACACATTGTTATTGTATGAGGGGGCGCGATAAAAATTATATTTGAATATTGGTTCGCTAATATTGAAACTTTGAGAAGCACTGCTATATATGGTGTACTTATATTTACTTTTCTAATAACCGTTTTTCTAAATCTTAAAATCACAAATAAAAAACATTTCGAGAGCAAAATATATTTGTCATCTTAACAACTAAAGCACTGTCTCTATCAGTTAATTCAATTTACTACAGAGGGATAATGTTTGTTAAATACACACATAACAAAAGCCTATACATATATCCCCAATTTATTTTCAAATATCAAATACTCAAACTCACTACACAAACACTCGATTTCTCTGAAAAGTATTCAATACAGTTATTCAGTGCATTAAATGAATTCACAATAAACCACACACTTCATACAAATGAAAACAAGCGTAATTAAAACCATCGAAACACACAATACAAAACCCCAATACAAATAATATCAACTAAATCGAACCAAACGCCAGATGTCTGCAGCCTACTCCCTTCCCTTTTTCAGCGATTCCCTCAATAAAGGCAGAACCCTAATTTATTTTCTCTTAGATAAACCTCCTCGAAGGAATTTATCAAGGAAGAACACTAATTCAGCTCTCCGTTACAAGCTGTAAGAATCATGTTTGTGTTAGGGATTATCGTTTAAATATGGAATTAACGGAGGGGGGTTGATGCCTGTTAAACTGGTAAGGGATTGTTTAGTGAAATAATCCCATGTCAAACACCATCCGATTTATTCCAAGGCGATTAAATTGCTTTTGAAAACACTGCCTAATCTGTTGTGATTTATTTGACTTTAAGGACGGTTATAAAATGATGTGGAAGGAAGTAGATCCGCCCCAGGTGAATGGGAAATTTTCTAAGCTGCTTTGTATATTGTTGTTTATTTTTATTCAATCGATGGGTTATTAAATTTATACGGCATTCACTGTTTTATGGTTGCATGATTAATGCTGTAATGGGAAGAATATGATAGTAATATTATTATTTTTCTGTTCTATTTACTTATACTTAGTTTTAATGTTTTAAATCTCGTTTCACTTAAAAATAGACTCCATAAGACAGATAATCCTAGAGGATGGGAAAACAAGCAGAATGCATGGTCGGAAAATCTTTCCTGGCGTGGTAGTGACGACATAAAAGATAGAAAGGACATGACCAGAATAAGAGGAGAAAATATGCTTATTATCCTTAATACAGAAAAAACCTATGAAAAAAGAACATTAAAGGGACAATAGGGGTGCATGTCGGAGTAAAAGATGGGTCCGTCGTTAGTATGTAGAATCCACCAGACGGACATATGGGACATTCCGAACTGACTGGAGATAGCCCACTTACTATAACCAGGATTATTCTGTACCAGACCAACACATTCACCACATTATATGGCGTGTTACTCTTCGCTCACGTTCCTGTGGGTCCCCGATCAAGGATTCGCTGTTGGTCAATCTAAGGTGCAAGCGTGCAAAGAAGGGTGGCTGGGAATTATCCACCTGAGGTAATGTTGGGCGTGCAACCACTGTGTGACTCGTCCATTGCAATCAATCAGCGAGCTGACGGCAGGGGAAAAGAAGCTTCAAAACTGTAGAATGTTTATCGAGGCACTTGATCTCTGGTCCCCTATCTTAAAAATTAAAAATAAATATGCTGGGGCTGATTTTGTTGTCTATATTGAAATGAAAAGGACAGTGAATCTGTGTTGTCGGAGGCTAGCGAAAGGACAACTTAATAATTGACACGTCAGGTAAACTCGCTTGGTAGCCGGGAGAACCCAACGAACCCGGGGTACCCTAGTGATCCTTCTCTATTTTCGACCCTCTTTCTTGTCATTCAATTTATTCTTTCTTTCTCTTCCCGTCTAGACCACAGATATTAAAACAAATGTTTGACTCAGTATAGCCGAAATCGGCTCTTGCGCCAATAAACCCAAATCACCCGGAGAACCCAACACCTTGCTCGTTGACTTCCGACTGCGAAAAGACCGCCAAAAACGGCCGGGTTTTATCTGCTTAGGGAAACAGAACACCAGTCCAATCAGGAAGTTGCTTCTCGTAAGAGGGGGGAAGTGTCCTAGGAGTTAGTAGATGATCGAATTTTGAATGCTTCGAAGCGAGCGAAGCAGCAAATCCCGCATGAAACCATCCACCATTACCTGATGCTTTGGTTTACGTAGCGCCCTCTATCTCGAACGCCAATCAAAGACTTCCTAGCTTTTTTCCTGCCCCGAGAACAACAAACATTTTTTTCTCTTCTTATTCATTTCCTATATTTCTTATGTTTTGGGACCTCATTAATGCTCCAGAAACGCTTTTCCGACCATGCTTAGTCTGTGATTTGTCATCGTCAATGTGTACTCTATCTATCCTGAAAGTTTGTGACTTCTGAACTGATACACCCTGCAGATTTACAGTTCAACTTTCCTCGAGCTCATATCTACAAGGGATGCTCCGAAAGTAAGTTTCGTCATTTTTTTCCACACGGAAACTTTATTGCCAACAGAAATTACATCACGGCATCGTTTACTATGCATCTTGCACTTTTTTTAAAAAATAGTCTGCACTGATATTGAGACATTTGTTATTGCATGCAATCATTTTGAAGAAACAACTCTGGATAAACTACGTGCCTTACGGTGAAAAGTATTATCATACAGCTTGCTCTATCACGGCATTGATCTGTAACGATTTATTTCTCACTGGTGAACTTGGATGCTCCCATGTTATTAAGGTGGCCTTGGTTTGTAGGGTAAGGAAGTGCACTCATGACTCAGGGCCTATGAAGATTCTAAACCGTAACTTTTCTTTCTGTCTCACACGTCTCGGTTGTAACGGGTTCTATTCGGGTTTTTCAACTAAACAACTTTGGGAAACTATTCTTTACCTGTGGGGGTGGGACTAATCCCCATCTGGTCTAGTGAAACTAGACCAGATCCATGAGTCCATTTATCTTCACAAAGTCTAAGAACAGCAGGGGGGAAGCAACAGCCTCCTCACATGAAAACCCCACACATTGCAGAATGTGCTGAGGAGAAGGACTGATCTCACATTTGGTGCAAATTGGGTAGCTTCTTTTACCACCTTCAAAATTCATGCACCTCAGGTGACCAGTCGAAAATCGTGAGAATGCCATCTGATACGATCTGGAACCCTTGAATGATATGGCGGATCCAGGATGTCTTTGAAAATACCATGGGTGTACAAGAGTGACAACCCAGGTTCTACTTATCAATTCTTTAGCCCTTGAGTAGATCTCGGTTGACGTAAGGACCATCTGGTCTTCCGGGTCCACAGGATCACTGGCAGCCGCCTTCGCAAGGTCATCCGCTTCTTCATTCCCGGGCAGGCCTACATGAGAAGGGACCCACTGTAGATGGATAGGGTGCCGATCTGAAAGCTGCTTAAAAAGGTGTAGAATACTCCTGCTGGTGCTGTCACCGATAGATGGCCAATTCGATAAATGTTGGATGGAAGATCGGCTGTCTGTCAGGATCCAAATTTCAGAAAAAGCTTGGCCTTGTATGTTATTAATCAATCCTGTGATTTTAGTTTCTAATCCAGTTTCCGACTTGATTTTATGCAAATGTAAATATTATTTAAACCCTGACGTTGGTCGTGAAATCTAGGGGTAAAAAGTAAATGTATCGCGATTGGGAAGTCACGTGACCTATTATTAATATTCATCTTAGAATCCACTGGAAGTTGTGGAAGGAAATAGCATTGGAGCTGATCGAGGTATCTTGTTTCGAGAAGGACTATCACACGGAGTTCTGAATTGAGTCTTTTTGAATAATCTTATAAGTTGGCTGGAAGTCGTCATTTTCAATACTTTTCCCGAAGTAGAAGGATGTATTCATACGAGAAACTGCCGATATAATGATTGTGTATAGAGATGCGAATTGTGTAATGGGCACGCCACTCGGCGGTTCTACCAGGAACGTTACCACAACTAGCGGGTTCTATATCACACTACCTTGGCAAATATAAACAAAAGGTGACGTGAGTCTGCCTTCTGGTCTCATGAAGAGTTTAGTGAACGATATGCCCGTTTTTCAGTTTAAGATCTCATCCCTCGAATATCTGTAACTACCGGGAGGGTACGAGCCATGCTAGGAATTTTCGAGAATGTGAGGAATTTCTTCTGCGCTGCTATCACGCATGCCAAATGAATTCTGGTCGTAATTTCGAGCACCTGTTTTAGTACAAACTTTCAATAAAAGGCTTTCTGTTCACCTAATGTTTTGCTGCTTTTGTTCTTTTTTTCAGTTTCTTTGTACTTGCGGAGGTGTTCATCAAAGACCCATTTCCCGTTGGGAACGAGTGACGTCTCAACGGTCAAGCAGTTTCTCGTGGGAATGTATCCCAGGGTGGACACCCCGGCGCTGGTGTCCTAAGGGAAGTAAACCTCTGACCTTCCTTGATCTAGCCGACAGTAAGGAGCCGGCGCATTTCCCACGCCAGCCGCCGGTTTCAAAGTACACCGCGCGAAGGGGGACTTTGGACCAATAGAAGAATGGTTTCACCGAATACGTCAAAACAGAAGTGACTATACATCACGTGTCGCTTTCGTGGGCGGTACGTATTTCACCTTTAAAGAGACTCTGGAATCGCGAAAAAAGATAGAGAGCGACACGAACACAGAGACATTACTCCAACAGTCTCTCCAATTCCAACCAGCACCTGCGCCTCAGCATTGTTCCAGCTCGTTTTAACGCCGCCTTCATCCGGAGTACCAGCAGAGAACTCAACAGCACTGCCTGGAATAGAACATTATGTTCCCGGCATACTTTAACTTCAACTGCGGCATTTCTGACCCTGCGTTCCTATGTGGATCCGAATCATCTCTGTACCCACTACACAACCTGCACGTTTGTCGGGCTGGTTGCCAATCATCCTGTCTTTATTTTGTATAAAAATTACTAAACATATTATAAATGAGGGCCTATGCATATTTTATATATAAGTATACGTATATGAGACAGATATTTGGTGTCTAAGGAGAAAGTAATTTTCATTTAAAGTATCAACAGTCATTAAATTCAAGCTCATATTGAACGTTAGTTCCATTTTACGTTTAAGAAGAAATACCTACAATATATAATATCTATACACATTATTTCAAATTTTCAAGTACTTTTTTTAAGAAATCTTTTGAAGAAATATTGAAATAAATCATCATTTTAGGAATTTAAAAATATGCTCATAATAACTATAATTTGACTATAAGTATAAATGAACTGAAAAATTCACATTTCGATTGCAAATGCGTCTACCATCAAACGTAGCAAAACTTTCAGTAGAAATAAATACTTTTTCAAACAGTTTATTTTTTTGAACTATAGTTAAAGAAAAAAAAAATCTAATTTTCACACTTTTTTTTAAAGTTATTTCTTTTGAAATACTCTCTTCAAAAAGGAGAACAATTTTGATAAATATATTTTGATTAACTTTCTGTTGATTTATTTTTTTATTCCTTAGGCAGCACATATGATTACCTTTTCCATTAGACTTTCAGTAAAGGAGTTTATGAATTCTTAAGCAATTTCTTTATTTAAATGCAAGTTCATCTTAAAATATCTCCCATTAAAATATTCCTTAAAAAAATAAAGTAGCAAGTGTTTTTTTAAACGACCTACATAATCTCTATCCGAAACTAAAAAAAACTTTATGATACATTTCTGAACAATGCCGAAAGCTGGAACGACGATTTAAAAGATATTTTTTCCACTCGAAAAGAACTCCGACATATCACTCAATTTGATATCACCCAACTAAGCAGCAAAACAATACATACAGGGGCCAGTTCCATTCTTAATGCTCCGCTACCAGCAAATTTAGAAAAGAAATGTGAGAAAGTCACAACGCTTCATTTCCGGTTTAGTGATCCTTGAAACTGATCGAATCAAAAGATTCCAAAAGGTTTCAAAACGACTTCTACCTTTTCTGCACCCCGGATATCTTCCAAGTGATGTATCACTAAAGTAATCATAAAAAACCTAGGCAATGAGTCATACCTCGTAACGAAAAAAATTTTTTATGGGGTTATATTCTTATCAATATTGTCAATCTTCGTACATCCTGGAGTAAAGATGACGGGAAAAAAATGCCTCGCCAAATGTTTTTGGCAGTTTTCCAGGTAAATTATCCGGGAGTTTTACGTCTGCTAATGGGATCCTGGAGGAATAGGGGTTCTGTCCGAAAATTTTAGAATAAATGGTGTCTATTCACTGGGAGGAACACTAATGGCTTGTACGTACTACACGCCCGTTTGTGTTTTCTTTCTATTTTGTTTGAAAATGTTTTGAATAAGATAATTATGGAGTCTGATGCTTCTTCTTGCTTTAGAAATAAAGAAGCACTTGCTTCTGTTATGAAAGACGAGTTTTACTTTTTTGTTAAGAAAGGGAATTTTCCAGCCATTTTATTAATTATTTTAAATTGCAGATTGTGAATTGAGGGGAAAGTGTTTTACTTATACTTGGAATAAAGATAGTTTTCGTTTTCTTGAAAGTGTAACTTTGAAGCAGTGTTACCTTGCGATGTTAAACTAACTAAGTGTTAAAAAGTATTAAAATTGTGGTTAAACATAGAATGAAGGTATTTGTATATTAACATCATTGTATTTTTTCGTATAATAGTAATAATTTCCATTATTGCAGGAAGTAACCTTTTCAAAATTAAAAACTCGAGAGTTTGTAATTTATAAATATTTTTTTATTAAATAATCCCAATTAAGGGGACGACTTAAGCAAACAATTTTAATTTAAGGATTTTCAAAATTTCATTGGTTTTCTCCTATGTGTGTATACTATGTAAAACAGATTTTGTGCTCAAAATTTCATAAAAAGCTAGCCATTTAATTTTTTAAGGAAAAAACTTTAAATTTGTGAGATGATTTTAAAATGCTATTCCTCCTATAAAAATGTACGTATATGCATGAAACTTGATTTACATTCACGTTAAACTATGTATAACAAAAGTTGGTATGGGCTTTGCGATAACATGATTGGTATTCGTACAATACTTCTTTTTGTGAATGCTTATTGAAAATTTCTTTAAAAATGTATAAATTCTGAGTGCAATTATTTTTTTAAAAATAAGTATTGCTTTGATTCAAAAATGCATACCAACTTTTGTTACATGTACTATTAGCAACAAAAGAAAAAAATTCCCAAGTGTTAGGCACAATAGAAAAAAAAAGCCTTAGCATTTTAAATGAAGATAAACTAGTTATTTTATCTTTCTGAGATAAGTCAGTTTAAAGTTTAGATTTGCCATAGGGATGTGAATAAAAACAAACGAAAAAGTTATTCCAACTCTGAGTATTTTAAGTTTAGAGCTTTCAAATTTTGTGAGGTTATAGAAAAATATAAAAAGAATTATTTAGGCTAAGAAAATTATATTTGATTTTTTGAGCAAATTTTTGTCAATTGAATCGTACTGTGTCCCCTTAACCCCTTCCCGGCTTTTCCCGATCTGAGCTCGGGTAAGCAAAACGTACCAACTTGGCTCATCTGGAGTGCATCTCGGGCATTGTGAAAATTTACACTGTGAAATAGGTATTTCCCGAATTATTCCACATATGATTTTATTGTTTCAAATAATTGAAAAGTACCACTCTGTGGAATTTTCTGCAAAGAGAGGACGTCCTTCTGCTGAGCAACCCTCTCCACGCTTGCCTGAAAGACACTTTGTTTACTGCATTCCCCTAACAGAGAAGAGAGCTCCAACACGTTTTTGTATTCTTTGCTGCTCAAAGAGAGACGGTAAAGGAAAGAAAGAGTATGAAGAGAAACAATACTAGATTACGATGTAGGTTATATGCCACACCTTATTTTCGAATTTGTCATACACGATCACATTTTGATTAATAATTTCATAATCATTCCTGTAAATGCAAAAGATTTAAATAAAATTTGTAATTCAAGATAAAAGCTAGGTATTCTAAGTTTTATATTTATAGTTAGTGTGAATTAACTCCAGAGTCAGATGATTTCTGCCACACAGAAAGCCAACTTTACAAGGTAAATTACTCATATAGTTAAATAGATTTTTTTACATTAGCTTTTAGAAAATTTTCTATGTGAATGATGCTATTATGCCCATAATTAATTTGATACTATCAAATTAATTATGGGAGCAAAAGCGAGAAAGTCGATATAAGTAATATTTAATTATAAATTTAATCAATTACTTTAGAAATGTTTTAGCTATAATCATTCCAAATAACTAAGGTACGACGAACTTGATCTACTTCAAGTCGACATTTATCCAATTTTAATATCTAATTGACAAATCGTCAATCTTAAATACTAAGCAAATAATCTACGGAAGGCTCTCGCCTAGCTTTCTATTACTTTACGTTAATTGCTCACTGCTAATATTTATCTTCTAACCTCTCTCTCCCTCGAACCTGAAAGCTAATGTTTAAATGTAAGCCTTGATTTGCATACGTCATATCTTCTTCTTCGGGGGAGAGTTTTCAATATAATAATATTTTAAGAAACAGTTTTCCCAAGAGGATTATTAGTAGGAGGTTCACGTATAGACCCGTTACAACAAGTACCGAACATTGTATATGAAAAGTAAGATCAATGTTATCACCATAAGGGACAAGCAAGTCAACTTATCTACATCGACTCATCTGGCCGGAAATAGCATCTCCTAACTTTTTCTGTTTAGAAGGATGTTCAGCATTAACTTCATCTTACTACACTACAATTTTACTCTTCTAAAGAATTGATTTGACCTCATTTTTAATTTCGCGTCACACTCTGAAGCAGTACGAGGGCTATTGGCGATATTTGTCTTAGTTTTAAAATCCAGTCAAGTGACGAGGACGACACTCGAGCTGTCACTCTAACTCCAAACTTCTACACAATGTCAACTCTCCTAGATGAACAAAATAAATATGAAAATTATATTTTTTCTGAAAGAAATAACTTTTTATTGTTAAGAAATAAAAACCGTAAGTGTTAATTTAATTTTATGGTCTAAGAGCTTCCTGAAAATCAAAACTAATTAAAAGACACACAAAAATTGCTTTTTATAAAACAACCATAAGACCCATACTCACCTATGGATCTGAAACTTGAACTTTGAATAAATTACAAACTGAACAGTTAGCCATCTTTGAGGGGAAAATTCTTAGATGTGTCTTTGGGGCTGAATGAGAATGGATTGTGAAGACTTCGACATAATTTTGAACTATATAAGTTATTTAATGAAGCAGATGTCATTAAAACCATTAAGATTGTTCGTTTGAGGTTCGCGGGCTACATCTGCCGTATGGACACCTCATGTTTGACGGTTAGAATTATTTTCACTGACAAACGTATTGGAACTGGAACTAGGGGTAGGTCCAAGGTGAGATGGGCTGATTGTGAGGAGGAGGATTTTAAGGAACCAGGAGTTGGAATGGAAGACGGTTCGTGGGAAGGCCTTGGCTCAACCAGGGCTGTTGTGTCATTACAAGAAAAAAAGCTAGTTTGATTTAAAAAAATTTTTAATTCTTTTTGAACTAATATTTAAAAAAAAAACTAATATATGAAGTACCCATTAAACTATATTAAGCTTAAAGAATTCTTATTTTCAGAAATTTAAATTTCTGAAAGTATCCAACTACTTGCAGCAACTTTTTTTAAAAAAATGATATGGGGATTTTTTAGTTGTTTTTAGATTTGTTTAGTACATTTTAAGAAAAATACGCTAAAATTAAGAGAAAAAGAAATTTTAGTTATTAAAATGGGAAAATATGGGTAAAAATTTTTATATACAAAAAATAACATAAATGGGGCCTATTGTGTACCAACAGTTATTGAATAAATTTTCAATTTTTCAGTTCTGATGTGTTGCTTTTTTATTCATTTTTGAAATGACCTCAGGATAAGAAATATTTTAATTTTTACAAAAGCTAGAGCATATTATATTAGTTATTATATGAAATTGCTTTAAGGAACAGTGATGATATTAACATAACCGACTGTAAATTTTGTAATAAAACAGTGATTGATAAATCTGAAGGTTAAAACACTTCTACTACTATGCAGAACACACAGAAAAAATCTCAGTTAATTTTTGAGCAATAGCTGGTCACTCTTGAGAATTAAAAAAACATTTCGAGTAAAACGCGTTTTGAAGTACATCATCTTGCAAAGTAATGGCATCTGCTTTTACTAAAACACTTGTAGTTTTTGTTCTAGTTAACGGAAAATAATGAGCTTGGTATTTTTATAAAGCTAATGAGATGGCCTATGAAATAAAATCATGAAAAAATGTGTCAATTTTTGTCAAAATTCACAATTTTAGTGTAGTCGGATATCGTAAGAGTAAATAATTGGAAAGCTGTTGCTAAACGAAGGTTGGAATGGAAGAGGGTTCTTGGGAAGGTCTTTATCCTAGGGCTGTTGTGTCTTTAGAAAAAGAAAAAAAAACTAATTTAATTAATAATATTTAACTAATATTTAAAAAAAACTAAAGTAGGGAATATGTATGGAACTATATTAAGCTTAAGGAATTCTTATATTCAGAAATTTAAATTTCTTAATTGAGAATTTTACAAGAAGTTTCATTAATCGCTTTTCTATTATTAAATTATATTAATCGTGAAATTAATTGACAACAATGATTTAACAAAATAGTATACACTTTTATTTCGTACAGGAAATTTTCAAAGATTAGGGCTTTTCAAACCAGGGAGGCGCCTCTTAGTAAGGGGGCGCGATCATATTGAAAAGTCGAAATCAAAAGATTGTTTTAAAAAACTGTTAATTTATTGAAAATAATCTAACAGAATACATTCTGACATAATGAAAAATAAAAAAATACACTGATGTAATACACTTCTAAATGATTCAATACTGCAATGCATTTTATAATTAATTTAACACACATTACTAAGTTAAGAACAAGTTTAATAGTTACCAGTGACCCCATGGTATGTTATCTATAAAAAATACACAAAAATCAACGCTAATCTGTACGGTTCATAAACAATCCTGTAACCTGCTCGTTAAAAGTTACGCGATTCGCTCCCCAATGCCACCGTTTTGCACGTATGTACGCGTATGTGGTGTATTGGGAAAGGGGGGTATTGAATAAATAAGTAGATCCTCTGAATTAAGTAAATGCTTTGCAAACATGGTAAAGGTCATCTTATCGTTCAAAGCCTTCGGAATAATTTTATAGATAGCAGTTTACAGAAAAGATTGTACTTCGAAAAGACGTATAAATCCGTCCCGAGCAAATAACGCTTTGGCTGAGCGAGGCGTTTATATACACCAGTAGCATTTAAGAGATTAAAGTCGTATTGTAGCCTTAGTTTCAAAGTATAGTGTTATTGAATTCAATACATTGTTCTTGTATGGATGGGGAAATTGTGATTGAATATTGGGCCGAAAATATTGAAAGTTTGTGAAGCACTGGATTTAAAACATATGGAAATGTAGTAGAGAAGGGTATTGCATACTATAAAAAAAGCAAATCGTATTCAAAGGCATTTAATTCAAACAAAGAGTAGACTCACAGAATTAAAAAGAAAACTATATTTAAAGATTAAATGTAATTGAAAATGATTATTTGAATTATTGAATGCTGCTAGTTCTAAAAACGCATTTAATTCACCCGTTACAATATCCAATCAAAAAGTTTGTTCACCAAAAAGCAACAAACCATCAAAACTTTTCTAAATATCATTTTCCATTCTTTTCCCGACACAATACACTCCCTCTAAACATCCCTCCGAGTAAATCATAACACAAATTCGAAATCCAGACTAAATCCTAACACCTAGTTTCACACAGCCTATAGGTTGGGGAATGCCTCTGGTGCTATGTTGAATATGGGATATTCTAATGCAAACGCGTAACCATATTTCCGAGTCTAAGGCCTTTGTATTGTATTTGTATCTGATGTTCCTGTTATCAAATGAGCTACCGTATCCAATAACTGGGAACCCTATTAATTCCTATCCAACTGAGCGCAATCCATTGAGCCACGCTGCTGATAATACAGGAGCCTCCCGCTGCATTTTACGCGCTCACAGTGCATAACCTAAGGGTTTGATTTACCAGTAAGAAGGTCATGGGACTCTGATGCCAGTCTCAAAAATCTGCCATTTCTGACCACGCGATCTTGCTAAAATACACAAAAAATTCAATCTGAATTATAGTATTTCTTTTCTATAGATAGATAATTGAAGGGGGGGGGGTAAACATTCCTTTTATATTATTTAATTTAAACGGTTTACAGATAAAGGCAAATGCTCATAATGTTCTGTAGAGAAAAGTTTTGGTAAAAAATAGTTATTTCTTGCTTTAATGATTCGTTATCAGGGGCGTAGCAACCGCCGTATGAATGATACGGGGCCCCCAAGCTACATGGTACCCAAAATGTGTAAGCAAATAATCGTGCTATATTAAGGGGCCCCAAATCAGGGCCCCAAAAGAATTTTTGATACAGGGTCCACTCAGAACTAGCTACGTCAGAGTTCGTTATATTCTTATATTTTAGACACGAATTACTTTAATCAAAGTTTTTTAGTAAAGAAGTATTTTATATTTAAATGAGATAATATAAAAGAGATTTTTTTTTACGGTTTCGTTACTGGAACTCAATTACCAATGAGATCTTGGAAGGATGTTAGTCAACTATAAGTTAAATGTGACCACATGAATGCAAAAGTATTATCTTAAGAATTTGTGTGAACAATGAGTTCCATATTTTATGCTTCTAATAGTGCTGGAATATTAATAACAAAAAATGACATTATAAAGTAAGAATATAAAGTCTTAAGAGTCTTTCGGGGCCTGTTGATAGGATTATTATTTCTTGTTCGTAAGATATATTTTAGACTAATATATATATTTATATAAAATTATTAATTTTCCAATAACCCAGTTTAAGTCTAACTTATAAACAGAAGTGCATAGAACAGGACAGTATGAGTCAGTTTAAGGAGCGTAAAATAATGGCAAAATCTTAGCCCGAGGAATTAAGATGGTAAGGGTAAATATGGTTTTAAAGTTACACATACACAATGTCAAATTTCCATCACATTTTTCTGCATCACAACGTTAGAAAGAAGAAAAAAATAAAGTATATATATAAGGATAAGTTATTTTCTACAAATACTCTAAGACATAGGTTCTCAACGTGGGCGTTTGAGGCTTTCAGGGGGGCAGTAAAAGATCCAGAGAAAATTAGGGGGCGTTGAGATGGCACGGAGGAGCATGGGTAGATTAACAAATTTTTTAAAAAACACGCTATTTATGTACTAACAAAAGTAAACTTTAATACGTATGTTGATTGTATGTATTTAAATCATTTTTATATCACATGTACGAAAATTCACATATTTCGGTAGTTCGGGAAGCGGATGAAAAACTTAAAAGATTATATTACATCCAGACGTACATTATATTGAATGATATAGTGCATTTTAATTTATGTAGTGCACGTGCTGTCTTTGTCTGTGAGCAGTAGGAAACATGTTTCGTCCACTGCATTTCATTACCCATATTATCCAAGAAACGTAATTAAATATGTTACGCAGAAATTAACGCGTTTCTTTAAAGGCTGAAACTGTCAATTTATATTTATTTTGAAAGCAATAGTTTATTATGAATTACTTCGTATCATCAAAACCCCTGTCTGTCTTTATAATAGGTAAGTTAAAACTTTTTTATTCCTCTCTTTTAAATGAAGAAGAAATTCAGTAGCGCGTTTCAATCCTCTCCCCAACAATATCCTATCTATGGCTAAAATATATAACATTAGACATTTAAATATATTTGTGGCAATAGCTTTTTCAGATTCGCAAGTTTCAAAAAATTGTGGTTTTATAAAAAAATTAAATTAAAAGTATATTCTATTAGTAATAGAATATTTTTTAAAATTTAACTCTTGTATTCACCATGTATTATGTACACTCTTATTTCTTTAGAGTGGAAGGGGGTTTTATCGAAATATTCACTAGAAAAGGGGGTGGTATCGAAATATTTACTAGAGAAGGGGGCGCCAGTTCAAAAAAGGTTGGGAATTTATGTTCTAAGATAACAAACATAATCTAAATAATTTATATTTAAAATATTAAGATACTTCTTAAAGCCAAATACCATGAACATAACTATAATCCTCGTTCTTAAAAGGAAATAAAAATTAAAAGAACACAAAATTCTATGAAAAGAAAGAAAAAAAATCTGCACTGCATTACGGAATAAATAAGATAAATTCCAAACAAGATTACAGGAAATATTGCAAAGAATATTTTGAAACATCTTATAAATTTTAAAGAAAAACATAACAATCCTATAAAATTTTTAAGAAAAGTATTTTATTGGAAAAAAGACGTATACAAATTTTATCTACATTAATTTATATGCCGTAAAATAAGGTGTATATCTCGCTCTTTTAAAACAAAAACTAAGGTCGGAATTTACTGTTGTGCACGTTATATGCCGAGTATAATAATGATAGCTTTCAAAATAAAAAAAAGAATTCTAAGTAGAAAAAGAAGTAAGCATAGAGACTTCTACATATATCGAAATGCTTTATATTCTTTAAAAAAGACCGACATATACCTTATGAACTTAGAGTTGTAATTTGAAAAGTATACTATTTCTTCGAAAGCCTCGGATACCTTGAATAAATGACTTCAAAAGATAAGCGCCTTTTATACGTACATTTCAAGTTTCTCCCTTAAACGGAGGGTGCACGTTATATGAGGAATACACCTAAAAAATTAAAAAATGCAATTTGGAAATATAGGTTGCGTTATACACCGTATTTAACAATATATGGATATTGAGTTATTTATATATATATACATATACAGTTTTTATATAGAGATATATATATAATTTTATGTGCTGGCTTTTTTCAGTTTCATGTATATGTTGATGATTATTTTCTTTAAGGTATCTGAACACGTTTGGAGTACTTTTTAACAAAAGAGCATACTAAAACATTATAAATGCTCTTTTAGGACTCAATACCAATGCATATTACTATTTAACTATCAAAATGTAAAATAAATTACCTGAATTTTACAAAAATCACATTTATAAGTGAAATTTTAGCAATATTTTTGAAAAACTTCAAAGCAGTTAGAGAAAAAAGTAATAAACATAAATTAGTAAAAGTATTACTAAAAAATATTAGATGCATTTATCTAGAAAATGTACTAAAATTTTAATTTTTTTATTAAAATTTGAAAATTTTAAAGCTGATTGAGTAAACATAATAAGAAATATTACATTTTTTTTATGAGTCCATTATTTAAATAACAAGCCATAACTCAAAAAGTATTCATGCAATAAGAAATATTTTAGTACATTCTCTAGAAATAGCATAAATATCAGGTTCAAAAAGTTTTATAGAAATACATTCGTAATATTTTGAGTTACTAGACTCGCCATGATAGATTTTGAGCAATTTAAATGCTCACTTCTGGTAGATCAAAAACCCACTTCTGGATTTTCTAAATTTATAAAATGGATTTTAACTTGGCCTCTAGGTAGTATAGAAACAAAACAAAGTATATTTCGTAAAGTCAAAAGATAGCTCTATTCAATAAAATAAAAAACAAAAATATCTGTCTTGACTGAATTTGGTCATTTTCAACGTGTTCGAATACCTTAAATAGAAATCCAAAACCACTTTTTGTCCTCAATACAAGTAAATTATAATTAACTTAATGAAATTTATTTTTTATTATGTCAAAATGTATTTTGTTTTTTTTCCTTTCAGTAAGTTATTAATTCTTTTAAATAATGTTTTGTTTTCGACTTTTCAATATGCTCTCCCCCCCCCCTCCGCGTAGGGTCATGACGCCGCCCGCAAGGGTTACTCCTTACAGTTTTAGAAACGTTGACATAATATGCACCCTTACATTCAATAATTTAAGTCACCAGTTTCAATTTATGCTGCAAGTTTAGATTCACTGGTTGGAAGAGAAATTTCAACAAGCTTATCTATGGGGAAAAAATTGGTGCTATACTTTTATATATTGCTATAAAAAACCCTTTTTTCTTTGACATTTACCTGTCCATGGTTACCTGGAAATATCCGAAGTTGTAAAGAAAACTATTATGCATCGTAGCTCTGGTCATAATATAAAAAAATGAGTATTACTGTTCTTTACAAATTAACTACACGCTATAAGTAAATAATTCATTTAAAAACTTTTCGGTAAAAAGTACCATAGAAAAGTTTTTTGAAAATAAAACTCTCTTTTTCTTACTTTTATTTTTTTCCAGCAGTTGCTTTCACGAATTGCAGTTTCACATAAGAGAAGACGCAACACAGAAAGAGCGCGAGAGATCTGTCCCTATCTTTACAAAACTCTAAATTACAGGAGGCTTTTTATCATCTCAGGTAAAAACTTTAAGCATTACGCTTCCAACTGATACAGTTCCGGAAAACATTTCTTCGAAAGAAACAGAGTTCTTCGCCTTTTTCTAACAAAAAGATACAATTCTTAGTAGCGAAAAAGAAAGCAGAATTTTTTTTTTCAGACCTCCGGGCATTTTGTACCTTTCTGTTTGGAAAGCGCATTTTGCAGTGACATGCCAAGAAAACAGACTTAAGTCAAGAGCGTTTGAAATTTTCAAATACTCTGGATTTCCTTTTTTTCCATCGGATAAGAATCAATTTTTATTCCGATAGGAAAGATACACGAATTTGTATTCTACTATGTTTATATATATAGGGAGAAAAGATGGAGGAAAGGAATAAATAAGATATGTATTGAATTAGAAGCTTTTAAATATTTTTTTCCGTAGTTAATGAAAAAGTGTTACCATAAGTTAACTCTTCCACATGATTTAAATAGAATTATTTGGAAAATGGCTTCGGAAAGATACCGTGAAAAGTAATGCATGTTCATTGTGATATTTTTATCATTAAATTTGTCTTTGAAATATTTCAAAATAGGAATTCACAAATTTAAAATAACAAGTACACTTAGAAACAAATCAAAGTTGCACCAGGAAGAAATTGTGAGTATTCAATGGAATTTATTAAGTTAGTGGAACGCTTATGGAACAGTAAATAATTAAATTTTAAAGCTGAAATCCGACAAATTTTGACGAAAACTCAGAGCTGGGGCAACATTTAGTATGACGTATGACCACAATTACTTCTAATCCAACGTGACAAAGGCCTTTATAATGAACCTTACATCTTTTTTTAAAAGTTCTGTGAGAATCCACACCACGCCATTAAACCCTAGCATTCAGTGCCTTTAGATTACTTAGTACGGATGAAGTGGGAACTTTTTGTTCTGTGGAATACCATTCAATCTCGATCAAAGATAGATCTGGTGAAAATGCCGGCTATGGTAAGTTATGGACTTGTTGAAGATAAGTTATGGATGTTGGAACAATATGACGTCTATCATTGCCTTGTTATAAAATTGATTTTGGAAAGGTGTTACAACTGGCTTAAAGATCTCTTGAACATAATGTTGGCATGTAAAAGAACCCGTTAACGAAACCAAAATTGATTTAGAATGATACAAAATTGTGCTCCACACCTTGGTACCAGATTTTACAGACGGGTGGATTTGCACAAAGCGTCGTGGATCATGGTTCTCATCAAGTTGCCTCCATATACGGATTAGAATGTCATTTACACTAAAGCAGAATATAGGCATCATCGTCAATGAAAACCACTCGAAGGCATTCAATGACATTTTTCTCAAAAACTATATCATTCAAATTTTTGAGGACGATGCGAAGCTCTTAAGGGCAGGCGTCGTAATGGTCTACGTAAACTAATTCTTACGTTATGAATACGTCAATAAATGGTCCGAATTACTTATGGAATAGACGACAAAGGTCCCACCCTTCTCTGAATGCTTGTAACAGCGGTTGTTGAATTAGTTCATGGATATCTTACAAAACTTCTTTTTCCTTGGTTTGGTTCATCCACGCCCTTCTGAATCTGGTTAAGGTTGGGATGTGCGTTGTTGTATCCCCCTACAATAAGTCCGTCGATTATAATATCCAATTCCTTTAAGCTCACTTATTCGTTTACTCTCAAACTCTCCTAACTTTTAAATTTGTTGAAAACTTTTCTCCAAGGCATAAACCAGCTAGAAAGGGTGTAACCAACACAAACTTTTGAGTCAAAATAGATTTGCTACACTATTTGATGTTCTTTTATGACTCTGAATGCATTGCATTTGAAAGGTGCTTCACACGTGTCGCATGCTCAAACCAACCTGAAAATTCAATCATTTGCTTATACAAAGCAAATATGCGATTCCTATGAGATTCAATCATGCCGTTCATTTCCTTGAAGGTACACTTTTTTTGCTACTTCATCACACACGCATATCTTGGAACAACTCGAGTCTATTTAGAAAAGCCATTTCAAGCAGCTGTGAGGTCGAAGGGTTGAGGTAAGCAAAATGATACGCTCTGATGTCAGCCGTGTCTTATCCTCACATCGAAAAATTTCTTGTTGATTCTTTTGCTTCGGTAAATGAACATCCAATATTATTTCTTTTATGCAAATCGTCCTTTTGTTGACTGCCATAAACAGAAATGGAGTGCCAATGTGTTTAAAAGATTATACGCCATTAAAATATTATTCACAATTTCTAATGCGTTGGCTTCTATCTTTACCACCATCTTGTTTATGACGTAAGGAGCCAAAGAACCCCACTGGCAGGAATTTCGAGCAACTTTTTCAACTACTGAGAAAAAGTTGTTCGAAGCTATTGCTATGGCAACTGGGAAAAATCGCTCCAAAGGATTGCTTGAAAGAAAACTTGCTCCAAATACGTATACGTGTGATAAGGCATTTACATATTTTATTCAAAACCTTTCTATTTTCTTGTATTTAACTATACTTCAGTTTCTAATAAGCAATTAAAATAATACTAAATATTTTTATGTAAACAATTTAAAATATTATAATAATGTTATTCTGTGTAGTAACTATATAAACACAATAATTTAATGAAATTTTATTAATTTTATATAAAAGTACGTTATAAAAAGAAATGATTTAGAAAATTACTTTAGTTAAGTTGATGTGCTTCTTTTAATGCATACTAGACTTTTGTGAACACTAACTGCAATTCGTTTCTAGAAGAATATCTCAGTTGGTATAGCTCACTTCTAAATATCCATTTAATTAAAGACCTTTATAATTCCCACGGATGACATCATGGTAATTTAAATTATCAAATGAATGTAGAGGATAGTATTTTGATTAAATTAAGCTGAAGTCTTCGCAAGATTAATTGAAAGCTTATCAACACCTTGATTAATATTGCATGAATGGAGAACTATTTTAAATGAATAAATAAATCTCTATGCTAGTACGAGTAGGATTGATTTTGATTGTGGGAGTTCATGGCGCAGTAGCCAGTCCCAGTTAAGCTGTGCCAATATGGGAGAATGAATGGGGAGAAATGGAGACAAGATTTTATCTTCTGAATTTTTTTTCGCCAAATTTCTTATGGCAACTTCCTTAATGTTCTGCAAAAAATATTCTGGTTTCTGATTATCACCAATGATGAAATCAAGAACACAATTTCGATACGAAAACCGTTAAATAAATATTTCATTTGGCGAAAAATACAAATTCAACTAATTTTTTTTATCGACATATCTTGTATTTTATCAAGCTAATCCTTGGAATTAAAAGACATTCAGACTATTTTTGTAGAAGTACTCTGGGGCACTGTGTTTTAAAATAAAAAGGGTCTTCTTTGTGATTAAAACTATATCAGTGATTCTCAAGCTGTGGGGGGAGTAAGCATATTAAAAAGTCAAAAATAAAAAAAATTTTTTTAAAGTTATTTAAAAGTAATTTATGTAAAATGTCTATTACTAAAAAATAACATGTACAAAATTTAATGTTTATCGAGGCTCCTAATTAAGGTAGCATTGCAGCTTTAGCGTCAAAGTACATTACTATTGCATTTAATACATTGTTATTATGTGTGGGGGATGGGGCGTGCTGAAAACTATGATTGTAAATTGTGTCACAAATACTGGAAATTTGAGAAGCACGGAACTGTAGGATACTTTTCTACTTTATCACATTCAGTAGACTTTACAAATCTGCATAATGCACTTTGCCTGTAAAAAAAGTAATACTTCTTCATACTTCCAGCAAAATTAAATAAGAACTCGATGGAATTCTTGCTAAAAAGTACATAATTACTAAAAATATATTAAATTTGCTTTGAAATTATAAAATTTTGTAAAAACTTACAATAAACTTTTTATTTGATTTCTCATAATGATTTCATAGATCTTTTCATATGCATGTATATTCAAATGAATATAAGCTATAATAATTAAATACATTTTATTGGATTATTTGCTGCATTAAATATTGGTGTTTAAAATAATAAGAGCAGCATATTTCATTTGAATTGTAATTTACTAAACCATGTGCTAGATTTATCTATTATCGTTTACGTATCTTAAAAATAAAATGATCTTTCAAAACTTTAATATAGTGATTTTTTTATTTAATATTATTATTTTATCACTTCTTTGTACTGTTTGGTTGTATGAGTGGCTGTTTGTTTGTTACTTATTGTTATGGACTATTCAGTAATTATCTATTTTCAGGTCTACCACCTGAAATATGTATTCAGAACTTAACATTTAAGAGAAAAACATTTTTAAAAAAGCTTAAAATTTATGACATATATTATACTTGATAAGATTTGCAATTTTTATTACGTTGTTGTTAAAATAAATATTAATTACTTTTTCCATTTTGAAAACATTTGAAAAATCCATTTATATACTCCTACTAGATATTTACTAGGTTTATTATGATAAAGAAAGCAATGTTCATTTTATACGTAAGATGCTTATTGAAAAATTATATAAAATAAAATAAAAAATAATAAGGTAAATAGAAATAAATAAATAAAAAAAGATATAACAAAACTTCTGTTTTGAATTACAGAAGGAAATATTTTACAAAAAAGCTTCATTTCTTAAAGTTAAAATTGTGTATCATTATATTTAAAAATAAATAACAAATATTAAATTATTTGTATGAATAAATGTAATACATACATATTTATCGTGTGATAATTTTCTAATAAATGTCTTTGACCAGACTGTGTATATTACTCGCTTCAATTAATTCATTTTATTTTTAAAATGTATAAAATTGCTTCATAAATAATAAATTCTTTAAGTTGTAGAAATGTTTCAAAAGAAAGAAATATTAAACAAATATTTTTGAAGAATAGAAAATTAGTAATATTCGCGCGCGCGCGGTATATACTTAGGATAAGAGTTTTTGTTTGTTCGTGTATTTACATTCTGATTCATATGCTCGGACTAGTTAAGACAAGGGAAAATATAATGAAGAGGAAAGGAAATTTATAAAACAATACTAACATAGACTTTAAGATAGTTTTACGTATTTTTCACTTCTGTTTTTAAAAATAAAAATTATGGCCGTGGGTAGCCTAGTGGTTAGAGCATCGGACTCCAGACCGGAAGGTCTGGGATCGATGCCCAATGCCATCAAATACCCTCCGAGTACACACGGAGTACGTGATTGTTAAATCAGTGGGTCCGAAAGTCTTGTAGGCAGTCGTAGCAGAAACCACGTGTGCAAAGGGGCTGGAGAATATTTTCCTCCCCTCCAGTTCCATGCCTAAATTGTGTAATGTACCATCTATCGGGTTTTTTGTTGCATTTTTGTTGCATCGGGTTTGTCATTTGTTACCCATCTATTGGGTAAGAAAAGATCCAAATCTTACTGTCACCTGCATGGCACTCAAAGCTAAAAGCAAACGACAGGCGTACACCTTGACCTTTGCCAGGATGAATTTCGTGGGCCTCAATCTGACACCGCTAGACAGGTGGCATTAGAAACAACAACAACGAAACAACAAAATAAAAATCAAATGCGATTGAAAAATTTAACGTAAATTGCTCTTAGAAAATGTTTAGGTAAATATTAAGTTTTATCTGGAATATTTATATAGTAAACGCGCTATGGTTCGTACGAAATTTTTATTTAAGCAAACAATACACTTATAATTATTTTGATTCTTTTCATGTTTTATATATTTTTTTGTATAATTTATTTTATTTTGAAAATAATTTCTGTCTTATTGACATGTATTAATTCCAGTTAATGCATGGTATTTCAAGGAAACACGCTATTATTTTTAAACCAGAATGTGAACAATTTTGAATAGATTTTCAGGATATTTTTTTCCATCACATTATCGATTTTTAAAAAATAGAGACTTATTTATTTTAAAAATCCCTCTTAAATATTTTTTAAAGTATTTTGATCGTTTTATTTAAATGTTTCAAATTACATCAATGACAATAATGGAAAAGCATTACGTTTTATGACGAACTTTGCGGTTGTTGCTAATACATTTTGTCTTTGCCTAGCGCTACCATTTTTCATGCAATGATCACCGTTCCAATTTAGTTCAATTTTATATTTTTTATAAGAGGATCACGTTTCAATTACAAAAGTAAATGTTGCCATTTGAGGTTTTCAAAACTTCGTCACTATTACCTTAACTATACAAGGTGGTTCGTTACCAAACCTACAATTTGAAGGGGTAGAGGTATCACATGGAAATGCAGAGTTACAAATGTCGTAGTTGGAAGCACAATGCTGTAAAGAAGCATATATATATATATATACATTATTCAGGACATTTTTAAAAATAACATTCTGAATAAGTTCTATTGAAATTTCTATTCTAGATAAAAAAAAAGGAAATAACTATCTTCAATGGACGATATTAATGATGTATATTATGAAAATATTATTTACACGCGGGAAATCTAATTTGTGTAAAACACAAAAATATTTAAGAAATAGTAAGTAATTAGCTGGTAATCTTAAAAAATTACTTTTCATGTTTGATTATTATAGGTATTTAACCTTTTATAAGACCTATGGAGGTATAGTTCCAACATGTTCGTTAATCCTTAAATATCGATGGAAAGTCGTATTCCTACCTATGATTTGAGTTCCTAGACATTCAATTAGCCCAACAACTGATTTTTAGATTTTCAAGATTTAGGTGCAAAGAATGACCTGTATGTTTCCTGAGCTTAAAAAAAAAACTGTTCTATAGGACGTATTATTGATTAAAGTTTGTGATCATATACTAACTTGATAAAAAACATAAGACATTTCCGTTTGTGCTCGATTAAAGCACATGAGAAGAGAAGAAGGAAAGTTTGTACACACACACACACACAGTTTAGAATGCATAGAGCCCTGTTTTCTGAAATTCCATTGAAAGTAATATGTATAAAATATTAAATTTGTGTGTGTGAATACAACATCTATTTAATTTATAATTTTTTTTCATGCATTAGAATTTGCAAATTGTATTTCATAAGCATCTTGTGATGCTATATAAATAGAACGTAGAATGTAAGATCTAGAGTCCCATGGATGGTGGGAAACATATTTCCCATTGAAAATGGCCTTAAAAATCAAGTTAATTTTAAGTAATAAGCTAAATGAATTTCTTTTTATAAGATTTAAAATCCGTAAAGAGTGTTTTAACATAAAATTACTTCAAAAGATTGGCCTTATAAAATGTTAAAGTAATAATCTTCCATTACTTAAGTTTTTTGAAGTAAAAATTTTTATTTAAAAATAGGAGAAAATTATACTTAAATTCTGAAATGATAATTATGGCAATATTTTGATGTCTTTATCAACATCAAGATCGTAGAATCTGTCTATTTAAATATTTTTCAATTATTCTGGAGTTGTACGTTCCTGTAAAATTTAATTATATACCAGGAATCGGCGACCTTTTAGGTATAAATTTACAGTTATTTAAAAGGAAAGATTTTTAACTTATATATGCAGAACCAAAAGTGTGTGGAAAGCACATTACAAGCAATTTTCTTTCTTCAAACAATTAAATCTCACCAGTAATGACATTTAATAATTTACAAAATAGCTGTGTAGATTTATCTTTAGAGTTATCTTTTTCAGATTTTTTCCTAATATTCCGTGAATGTCCATAATTCTGAAAATGTTTGCCGAGTAAGGTCCATTATAAATTTATCAACTTCCATCCTCTCAAAAATTGACAAATTTGTAGAATAGTACAGAGTGCCACTGAAAACTACACCACGTGCCATAGGTTGAGGACGCCTATTCTAAACTATGTTAACAACCTTGAATAAATCTCGAAAAAAAAAATGTATTAATTGGAGTAGTAGCTGAAGATAGAAAATAAATCCAATCATTTGCATCGAATGCATCGCCAATTTTAAGAAACAGCAAATATATACATTTGACAATACAATGCATTTTCTCTGTGTACCTTAACTTTTATTAAATAATTGCAAGCCTATGGATTATTTAAAAACAGATTGCTCTTCCAAATCAATATTTTGTTTTAATTTTAATGGTTTTTATATTCCTTCTCTTTGACAGTATGATACACATAACCGTGCATCAGGGACCCGGCCCCAGGGCCTCGGCCACAAGGGGGGCCTCGCTTCGTTCTCGACTCAACTTTAAAAAGATCGTGGATCGAATGATTTCGATGGTCAAATGTTATTTTTGGTTGTGTTCTCCGAAAAACTAGGAATTTCAGACTATGTCAACTTGCTATATGTGATGACCGTCGACATTATATAAGCGTAGGCCTATCATCACTCATTCAGTCAAAAGGGGAAAGTCGGTCGAGCCGGTTTGTGTGATTGTAAGTCATGCACATTTATTTGTGTGTTTCAGGTTTCTACCAGTGTTTGACAACGTATGCTGTGTACTGTCTACTTTTATGGGTCATAGGTGCGGCCAGCATATGGTAGGGTCGCAGGGCCTGCATTTGCGTAGAGTCTCAGGGCCTATATTTGAGTAGGGTTTCATAGCTCACATTTGCGTAGGGTCTTAGAACCTACTTTTGCTTAGGGTCCCAAGGCTTACATTTGCGTAGGGTCCCAGGGCTTACTTTTGATTTGGGTCCTAGGGCTTACTTTTGCGTAGGGGTTCAGGGTCTCAAGAAGTCTTAATTCACCCCTTTCATACATAGTAGTCACTATAACACTGCGATTAAAAGAGAAAACATGCTTTTTTTAATATCGCGAACATTACTCAAGCTATATTTCTTATATTTATCAAAACAAAATCAAAAATAAATTTATGATATAACTCATCATAAAAATAGCTTTTACTTTCATTTAGCCCCCACGGTTCTCTTTTAGTAACATAAAACTCTTTCTATATAATTTACAGAAAAACAGTACAAATAAACAAAAACGACTTACTTCACTCTTACACGCATCCATTGAATTTTTCCGTCGAAAACATTCTCAAAAGTAAACAAAACAAAGCGGCGAGGGTGGAAAAAAGGAGAGAATATCTCTGCAGTAACCGGGAGAGATAAAAAGTAAGTAGTAATGAAGTTTTTCCTAGTTACCAGTCGAAATTTCTTGAGGCATTTTCCGGGGGATAACTCGATCCGGGCAGAAAATTACCCGATGCTTGTGCATGGGTTTCGAGCCGCTATGTAATGACCGTTACCGTCCAGTCCAAAAACGACCGGCCCCGATTGGTCAGTTTGGGGGATGGTACGGATAAAAAAAAGGAAGGTATTGGTAATGATTACGTGATTGTGTGTAGGGGAGAGGCGGTCAGCGTTTTATCCGCTATTTGCTCGAAAAGATGTGCTTTTGCTGGTCATTCGGCTTCCGGTGGTCATCAAAGGCATCTCTCGGCTTAAGGGCTTGTTATAGGGGTGGACGGAGTGAGTGTCCAAAAAGAAGATTTTGCTGAGAAGAAAAAACTGCGTTCGAAAATTCTTTGGTTGCGTTCTGAGGTAAAATGGGTTTGTCTCTGTACAAAAATACTAAACATAAAACTATACATAAACATAATATAAAAAACAATTAAGTCAATTCCTACTTAGGTCAACAAAGAAAAATTTTCTGTTAGTACTTTCTATTAAATAATTACAATTAATATAAATTTGTTTATACATATGACAGAATCACAATATTAAGTGGCAAAACACTACCTTTTAAATTAACATTAAAAACTTTTTAATCACATTAAATTTGTAACTACAATTTTTATAATAAATGTAGAATATGATAGGTTAGAATTTATCTTAAAACCAGTGTAAAAGGAATCCTGACGTCTAACAAGCGACTGATTATTCAGGTTAAGTTAAATCTTCATCACAAATTTAACAAAAGCTATTTTATTCAATGGTACTGTCATCTAAAAGAATAATATCGACTGAAATACATCTCTTAAACTAAAACAAATGAATTAAATTGATTTAGTGATTTAATTTTTGAAAAAACTGGATTAGCATCAAGTGTCCATCCACTACAATTTTTAAAAATTGCGTTTGAACTTGAGTGGATGAATAAGATGTATTTTATTAATAAATTGAAAATTTGAACAAGATATATAAATAAATATATATAGTGATAGTGTGAACTAATAGTAGTAATTGAAAATTAAAACTACACATTGGCATATATTATAACTCTGGCTACATTATAATTAATCTTTTGATAATTTAGTTTTGTCATCAATATTTAAGATGGAAAAAATTCAAAGTAAAATGAAGAACTAATTTATGTATAATTTGTAACTTACTTTTTAAGAAATATTCCCTCCTCCTTCTCTTATATATAAGGGGAAGAGATGATGCGGTAGAAATAACGTAGTTAGTTCGACGATTTCAAGGTACACACGCTAACCTACCGTAGTCGATATCCAAGCTTGAGACAAAACGCCACTGAAGATCATTATTAGAATTCATTATTATAATAATTTTTTGTGGGGAGGGTGCAGATGCGAAGGGTTGAAATATGTGAAGTTTTTTTAGTAAATTTTTACTAATATAATATTTTCATTTTCAAAAATTATATATATATATATTTAAATGTGTAAAAATTAATCACCCAATTCTATAAATAAGCAAAACATTGAAATAATAAGAAAACAAAATCCTTATGCTTCATATATATCAAATAAAATTTTTGATATATATGAAGTAAATTAAAGGGCTTTAAACATTTTACTGGAATAACTTTATGTTGTTGGATTCGCTGCAAAGACGAGAAAACTTCTTTGTATCTAAATTTCCCATTTTATTTTACACACACGAAACGAGCAATACAAACACACACGAACATTTAGGACAGTACATAAAATCGTTCTTTGTTCGTTCCAGAGATCTTAGCTTTTATAGCTTCCCCAACCGGAAGGCTTTAGAATCATGATTTCAGTTAATGAGAGCTGTGATTTGTCAGAATAATTGGATGATGCAATAGCTCATCATTTCGTTTTGATAAGTGCGTGCGTAGCACTTTTTAAGAGATAAAGATGAGGTGTTAAAAGGATATATTCCGTTTGGCGGGTAAACTAAAAAATTAATTACTGTGCAAAGTCTTGAAAAGCACAATAGCATTTTGAATTAAATAAAATCCCTCGAGAGTAAGTTTAAATGGAATTATTATATGTATAGTATATTCATAAATATAATTCAATATTTGATCAATATAGACGCAATAACTTTTTTATATCAGCTTCCTTTTACGAAAAAAAAATTTAATATCTTAAAGTGAATATCATACATTTGGAAGACAAATAATTGCCTTTCACGGTACTATTGTTTAATTGTTTCCTGCTTATTAAGCATTTGATAGATCACATACTACTTCTGCATCATTTTAACAACGCTATTGTTTTGTTGTAGTGATAAAAAAATATTTCCAAACTATTCTAATGGGGATTTTAGTTAGACAAAATTGTTATTTTTATGGACATACTCATGAGAATTAATGGGAGATAAACATTAGAGTATTAAAATTGTTTTTTTTTGGGATTACATTAAATATAGTAATATTTCTTTTACAAATAAATTTTTGAGTTGTTTTCAGAAAAAAGATTCTATACTGCTATTAAAATTCAAATGACACGCAATGAATTTTTCCGAACTATTTTAATTCACTTTTTCAATAAATCTTGCAATCCCATAAACATTTATCAATTTCGTCTTATCGTTCTTATCGAGTTTTAAATTCTTTAGGTGACTCTTAACCTTTTTTTTTAAAAAGAAAACTTCTTTACTTCATCTATTATTTATTCATATAAAGAAAAAAAAAACTACTGCAACAAACAAAAAACAAATGCATTTGAACATAATGCCAAAAATCAAAAATATTAACACAATTTAATTCATGTTTAAGAATCCCCATTCCTGTTTTTTTTTTTTTGCTTTTCTTTTCGAACAAATGTTCAATATGTCAAGCAATTTCTAACAATAGGATGCTCTTCAGCTTAGGAAAAAAAGGAAAATTTTTACCACATACTACAATAAAAATAAAATAAGTGGCACTGTTTTTCTTTTCTTTTTTATCGACGACCTGTTTACCAATGGTTAAGGAGGACATCAATCACCCGGCCAAGAAGCTTTTTAACTTCTACTTTGACATTAGAGTTAGTCAGTTGTGAATTTAGTTTTTCTTAGGGCGAATGGGGTGCTTTGTTTCTTCTGGTAAATTAAGTCATGACTGTCGCATGGTTACTTACCACCAATGTAATACTTCTTCGATTGTTGACATCACATTTTAATTACAAGGGTTGTTTTTTTCTATAAATTGATGATGATTAATAGCTTTTTGTTCCGTGTTTTTTGTTTCATAACAAAAAAAAATATTTGTTTGTGTGCTTAAAAGTTTTTATATTCAGCGTATGCCTGAATACATTTTTGCTGTCAGTTGGTTTCGTTTGCCCTTTTTTTGTTGGAAAGAAATGGCACAATTTTTTGTTTTTGTTTTTCTCGTTGATTGCCGTTGATGCTGGGTCTTGGGGAACTTGAGAAATGTTTTGCTAAATTAGAGTTTTCGTTTCAGGAAGAAATATGTAAATGTTTTGAAAAAGAACATTTTTCCTTAATTAATTCATTTTTATATAATCAGGGTTTCTTTTGTATGCTCAGTGTTTTGGAATTAAGGTATTTGTAAAATCCTGGAGCAGCCCACTGGTATCTTTAGTGCCACAGTTTATTCGCCAAACAGCAAGCACCATGGGATAAAACGCATTTTCAAAATGGCGTCAAAGACGAAAAAATAGAAAAAAAACGTGGTTTCCAAATAGGCTTCATGAGACGATAAACGTCGAAGAAATGTGTTTTCTAAAATACAACAACAAGGAAAACATAAGAGACGCATGCCTTAGCAGGGTTTTAGTAACTCTCTTTCTCTCAATTTCTCTCAAACAAACGCATATTTCCCCCAATTTTGGACATTCACACCGAGGTACAATCAATCCTTCCATTCTCCCCTCTTTCATTCAAAAGGGGAAAAAATGTATGTGTGCTTACGACCACATGATAGAGGTGAAAACTTCTGGTTTATTCTGGCAAGAGAATTCGATAGTTCAGATATACTACGTTTTCTTTTACGACATTTTAGCATGCTGGTGTAATTATCTTTCCCATGCCCATTCATCGGGGAAACTATTTATTTCATCCATTTTCTATAAAGGACAACGTTTAAAAAATTATGCATTTTTTATATTTATATATAAGTATATACGATTTAAATGTCAATTACGTATTTACATTATATAAAAATATGTATAAGTACATTACTTATGTAGATTATATTTATATAATATATATGTTTATATAAATATCTATTTCATTTCGCAACAATGCCAACGTTCAAAATAACTCGCCAAGTTGGCAACTCTGATTTCCCATGTGTCATACGCGCTGAATAGGCAACAATGGGCTACGTATCATAGAATGTTGCCAATACCGTTGCGATAATACTTAAGTACCATTTATATACTTTATGTAACGCCGTATACTATGCAAGTCTAGGAAAACTTATGGCCTTAGAGAAGTTTATTTTTCTTAAAATTCTTTAAACAAACGAGTGCAGAGCATTCATACTTTTTATAGTTATGGTTCTCTGGGTTTAGTGGAACATTTATGGGTGGACATTGTCATGAAGATGTGATATTCTTATGCCACCTTCCATGCAAATTTTAACACCAACTGTTCTCAGCCTTTTGACTTATAAAGTGATCACCATAGACTGCTCCTTTCACAGTTAGGTGTCTACATTAAGCTCATCATCTACAATTAGAAACCGTACATTACTACCACAAACTACCACACAATGTTCAAATCTGGATGCATTCATGTGTACAATGTAAATTTACTTTCGATCAATTTCCTTTCCTGGAAACAGGTTTCACTGCTGAACAGCATACGTGGTATACACCTATCTTTGTTCAATGGCACTGTTATAGCTTTAGTCATTCTTACGCAGTCGCATGTGTTCAGTTTCATTTGAGCAACGCTCATAAATTGGATCAAAGAATTTTCAATTGATTCGATTTCTTATGGTAAGGACTGAATTTTTAATTATATTTAATTAGTATTCGTATGTATTAGTTTACTTATGTATTCGTATGAATTTTAAGAGAAAATAAAAATTTAGCATAAAATAATTCCCACAAAACTGGGCTAAAAATAGACTTCTAGAAAATTCAATTTAGATGTATCAAGAATTAAATTATGTTTTCCTTTGAAAAAAAATATATATATAATAAATGAAGAAGACTGAGTGTGACTAATCGAACATCTTTCATCCCGTGAGAATAAAGGCGTTTTACTTTCCAGGAATGGGCATAAAATAGGAAAAATAGTCGTTAGTAAAATTAAATTTACGCTCAAAATAAAAATTGATGATTTTATTAATGATCCTGAAGGATCATTAATAAAGAGTAACATTTCTTACGAGATGCATGAGTGTGCATTTTCGAACTTTTGAAAGATGTTTACAAATAAAAGTGATCATTTAAATATAATAATGTTATAAAAATAGGAAATAGTTGAAGATGTGAGTAGTTCATTAAATTGAAAGTAGTTTTCTGTACTAAATTATAACTTTTCTTTATGAAAATTTGGATATTTTAAATTAAGATTTAGAAAATGTTTTTAAGATTTAAACAGTACAATTGGCCTCGGTTTCCCCCACTTTTGAAGGAAGAGATGGTTACCTCTCTCCCAATCATACCTGGAGGTGATCAGGCTTCACAACTCTCTTCCCCTTCCATCAACCTCACGACAACTATTTAAAATACTCTGAAGAACACACAAAGGCAATAAACATTTACAAACATCCATACCTTCTCCGAGATTCGAACCCAGGCCAAACGGCAAAGCAGTCAGCATCACTCACCATTATACATGCAACAGGCCAGCCTCGCGTTCCAATGGGCCACTGTATCCAAAACATTTTTTTCCATGCATGGAAAAAATGTGTTGGATACCGTTCGAATGAAGCCGAGTACCATGTTGGGAGTTCGAGTCCCTCGTGACCCACCTTCACTATGCCTATTACCTCCTAATAATCCATATTCACACAAATTGTGATTACCACCCAATGAATCATATTCACACAAATTGTGATTACCACCCAATGAATCATATTCACACAAATTGTGATTACCACCATGAATCATATTCACACAAATTGTGATTACCACCCAATGAATCATATTCACACAAATTGTGATTACCACCCGATGAATCATATTCACACAAATTGTGATTACCACACAATGAATCATATTCACACAAATTGTGATTACCACCAATGAATCATATTCACACAAATTGTGATTACACCAATGAATCATATTCACACAAATTGTGATTACCACCCAATGAATCATATTCACACAAATTGTGATTACCATCCAATGAATCATATTCACACAAATTGTGATTACCACCCAATGAATCATATTCACACAAATTGTGATTACCACCCAATGAATCATATTCACACAAATTGTGATTACCATCCAATGAATCATATTCACACAAATTGTGATTACCACCCAATGAATCATATTCACAAATTGTGATTACCATCCAATGAATCATGTTCACACAAATTGTGATTACCACCCAATGAATCATATTCACACAAATTGTGATTACCACCCAATGAATCATATTCACACAAATATTGATGCAAATTGGGAAACATCCACTGGTCCGGTGCATCTCTCTGTGGATAACTTTCAGGTACAATCTTCTGGCTGCTCTTGCATTTCCTTTTGCCAATCCGTAAATCAGGTGCATATCTGCCAGCTGGGTATTTGTGAAATGTTCGGTACTCCTCTGTTGTCAATGACAGCTCAAGTGGTAATTGATGCCCGTCTTCTTAAACGCTCTAGTGAACAATGCCACCGAGCGCCTATTGAATACGTTTCCAATCATGGATTGCTATGCAAATCTGAATTCTTAAGATATCTCCAATCTCCCCTTAAAATTTATCATAATTATCCTGGGACACCCTGTAGAGTAGACATTTACGAGACATACCTTTGACCGACTGACCTAATAAAGACCTGACCAGTTAAACTGAATTATAGATCGACTATCACCAAAGCAGTTATGACTCCACACATGTAACGTTGTACAAAACATTTCTAATATATCATCTTGGGTAGGCGCAATACAATGTATTGGTTTATTAAGTAACCCTAGTGTGCAGTTAAATAAGTTCTGATAACTCATTTAACTAAGAAGAGGAATCCTGTTTCTTGCCATACCCCACTTCCGGTTCCCTCCAGTGACTATGAAACACTCCCACAAATGTACCCAAAGCATTATTTCTCAAAATGAATGTTAAAAATACTTCAAAAATATCTTTTCAGTTGCAGAAAGCCTTCCTTATTAAACTCATAGTTTACACAGATGAAAATTATTATTATTGCAGCAACAATAAATATATATTTATTTATGTCCATTTGATGCAAGCTGGAAACTAAGAAAACGATGCTTAAACATGTTTTTTTTTACATATTCTTCAGACTAACTGCTGATTAGTAAATTAGTTGAATTGTAACAATAATAGACCCTCTATTGTTTGATATTTTGCATGTTTCATTCATCTAAAAATTTCTTATTTTTCATTTTTGACTAAAAATTTAAAAAGTTATGTTGAGTTTGGTATTGCTATATAAAATATTTTGTATTTCAATATTATCTCGATAATTAAACGAAAATTTTAGATTGAATGTACGCTGATCTCCTAATTTGAACGACGCTCTATGAGTTTAATTTTGTTTACTTATAAATGTAGCATATATTCTTGAAAAATTATTAATGTTTTAAAAGAAAATTGATCAAAAAACTGAGTTAAACTTTATTTATATTATAGACATACAATAGAATTAGTTCGCCTGTATGTAATTTCATTTAATCTATCTAACATAAAATGTGTCTCTTATCTTTGTTGTAAAATTCTATAGTCCAATAACAACATACTTAATGGACACCATGGGGCAAATCCTGCACCAAATTGAGAAATTCTTAACATGTAGAATGCAACTACATTAAATAGGGCAAGTATGATACTACTTAAAAATATCCCTAAACATCCCTTAGGAATAGAAATGTACTTACATGTATGACGCAATTAGTCTAAAATACTAAAAATTTAAAATTAGCCTTTTGGACTAATTAAACCTTTATTCATTATTACTTCGTACTGCTTTGTTTTGTATTCAGTATGCGAACGAAAGAGATAACTTGTTTGCTCCACTCAATAGAATTAATCGAATTGAAATAATTAAATGCATTGATCACATTTGGGTGACATTGAAAGCAAAGAGCATTTCTCATTCTCATATAGGTCATGAACGTACAGACCAGGAATATAAGCGCTTAACAACTGGTTGGAAGAGAAATTTATTTTGACACTAGTTATTTAAACGAGCATAGTCTGCTGGCCAGAAGGTGGGCAATTTAAATAACCCTAATCCCCAAAGCAACAACCAAGGTTGACATTGATGATCCATCACAATGAATCGGAATTGATAGATGGCAGCAGAATCTTTCTCTACTGATTGTGTAATATATTTAATGAATATTCTAAGTTATTCCTTCAATAATCACGACTAATGATTGAAAATCGACTATGACTCATGTGTCATCCCGATGCTCCATTTCAACTTGAGACTGCCTATGACGTCATAGAAAACGTTGAATCCCATTGAAGAAGTATATAATTTGAACATTTCTGGAAACTACCTTTTCCATGTATCTCTCAGCAAGCCCAGCTGCTGCAAAATGATTTTCCTTTCTAGCAAAGTGGTATGCCCCGACTCTTTCTCTACAGTCACAAACAGTAAAAGAGCAATAATAAAATCACTTAACCACTGGCCCGAATAGGGAATCCTTTCTGTGCCAATAATCTAACGCTTGGATGTGGGCCTGTAGACTAAAAGTTCTATCTAAATAGTAACGTAGATGTCAAGAACTCGCATCGAAGAGTCTACCAGTAATTTAATAGAACAAGAATTTTCGATGTATAAGGTGTGTTCCATTTAAGTGGAACTACATATAAATGATATTAAAATGCATTAAAGAAATGTTTTCTTACTTAAAGTAACATTATATATCTTTAAATTAAATAAAAAAAATATTAGAGAGAGATCCCAGACACATACACTCACTTAAGAAGTGGCAAATTGTACTTTAAAAAATGTAAGTTCACTCCGGATGGATGCAACACGTTCTACGTTATGTTATAAGTTATAGTCGTTAGGATTTATGCTGATGGATGAGACAAATTATTATAATCCAGTAAAAGTCAATCCTTGAAAGATGGAATAAACCAAACTGTCTTATAAATTTCCTGCCTACTATATGAAACATTGGGTATAAAAATTTTAAGCCTTTGAACAAAATAAAAGTAAATAAGTGAGCCTAATTGTCATTTACTTTACTAACCCCTTAACTTCCGATATAAAGCTTTGTGATTCGCCCCTCAGTGCCACCATTTTTCTCATAGGTGTTCCTATGGGAAGTATTGGAGGAAAAAGAAAATAAATTTTATAGTTTAAAAAACTAAAAAAACTCCATTTTATAGTTAATCCAACTAAGTTGTGACTTAATCTGTTAGTCACCAAATCTGGAATTAACACCAGATGTGGGATAGAATCTGAAAAAGTGAAATCGTTAATCCTGATGATCCTGATCAGAACAATGGAAAAAAATTATGACATTATTGTATTGTCAACGGTCCTCGACAAATGAGCAAAATTTCGAATTAATCTGACCTTTTAAAGTGGGTAAAAGGGAGTTCAAAGATTCCGTTACATACGAATGAAGCTTATAACAGGGCATTAAAAACCTAAATAACCAATTTCTTATCTAAAATAAGTGAACCCTTCGCAAAAACTGTCAAGTTCATTTTATTGCATCCCAAAGACTTCTGAAAAATTTTATTCATAGCAACGCAAAGAAAAAGATCGTATTTTGGAAAGACGTATATATAAGTTCGAGTATTTAATGCACTAGTTGAGCAAGACGCATATATACGTTGGTAGGATTTTTAAGTATGATTTTAAAGTTATCGTTCTTATTTATGCAAAAACATGCATTGTTCGAATAGTGACTTTTTCTTAAAACTGCCATTTCTTATATATATAAAAATGGGAGAAATATTTGCTTTCTGAGTTACTATTACAGTATTCAGAGATAATTAGGATATCAATTGCAATCTTTTAATTTGAATTCATTACATACGATAATGCCACATCTAGATTCACCCACAAAAACATTCATACCCAAAATCAAAAGAGACGCAGTAAAGGTACAGCAAGAAACCAAACAAAACTCACCCCTATCCTTTCTGAGAAATTCATACGGTACTTCGGGGCAATCCCAAAATAAAGATGTCCGTCGTCCAGTTCATTTCGATGACAAACGACGAACCTACGGTGTCAAAGGACTCATTTCTGAAACGAGCTAAGGATGGGGCAGGGGCAAAATATGAATCCGGGGCAGCCCCTTTTTTGTGGCCTTCTCCATTTGTCGTTCTCTTTCTACGTGGAGTAATATTCCTCCCTAATATTTCTAGAAGAAAACGCATCTATCTGAGCAGACCCATTCCTTCTTCTTTTCCACTGTGTTCCTACGAGGTTATGAAAGAAAAAGTCACGAGAGTGTTTCTTTTAGGTTTTTGTGGATTTGGCGGAGGGGAAGACACAGTGGTGGGAATACGTGGTTGGCTTCTTTTGAGTGAATGGCGGTTTTTATGATTAATGGCATCATCAGTTGAAGAGGAGAAGAGGAGGTGTATCTAGAAATGATTGAAGATGTCATTGGGATCTTTGGATTTCTGTGTTGAAACGTTGTGTGAATGTTGATACAAATTTAGATTAATATTTGGTTTCATCAGGTATTTAGAATATAGGGTTCTTTCATCATATATTTAAAAAAATGTTTACCGTATAAAATCAAATATATGTAATAGAGGCAGGGACGTCTTAAAATTTCTTGAGGCCCTGGACCCTTACTTAAAAATAGGCCCTGGGTCCCTAGACAAATATAGGCCCCGTCTATGACCCTGAAATGTAGACAGTACATAACATACGTGGTCAAATACTCGTACAAACAATAACCCAAAACAAATAAATGTACATGACATATAATCGCTCAAACCGGCTCGACCGACTGCCACCTTTTGACGAAATGAGTACTGAGGATGTATGATGGTAGGCCTAGGCCTATACATGGACGATGGTCATCACAAGTAGCCAGTTGACATATAGTGTGAAATTTCCAGTTTTTCGGAGAATACAACCGCAAGTAACATTTGACCGTACAATTTATTCAAATCATGATCTTATCAAGGCTTAATCAAGAACGAGACGAGGCCCTCTTTGTGGCAGAAGGCCTTGGGCCTGGACCCAGTTGGCCCATGCCTTAAGACGTCCCTGAATAGAGGCAGGCAATTGTTTTGGCTCTAGGTCCACATTGTGGATTAGTGAGAGTTATATTTACGTCGCAATTTAAAACTGCATGAGGGCTATTGGTGACGGACCTCGTAATTTTGAAGCATGGTCAAGTGACAAAGGTAACACCTGAGCTCTGGCACCCCCTATCCAAACTTCCACAACAGACCAACGGGTGTAGTTTGAACCTGGACATATTTTATGTGCATTGGTTCCCTCTGCAAGGCAGTTATACGAGTTATCTCTGTCTTCAGTTATACGAGGCTCGAACTCATGACATGCCTGCCACAATTCCTAGAACTTGGCCACTAGGCTACCGTGGTTGCTCTACGTTGTAGGAGAGGGGAATACTGGAGGGGTGATTCTTTTTTAAATGCTTGAATTCATTAGTTGCATCCCTGAAAAAAGTTTAAATTGTACCATAAAATCAATAAATGTAAGTTAAATAAAATAGGGGCAGTTTGATTCAATTTATCAATATGCTATGTAATCTATAGTTACAAGCACATTAAATCTTTGAAACAGTTTATTGAAAAAAATACAATCTCTATTAAACCTATCTTCAATTTTCTTAAATCTGGAAAGAGTGCTTGTTTAAATTCTCATCGTAGCCTACAAATTTATATCAGCCAACTTGCATTTATAGTTCTTATTGATGATCTTGATAAAAGAAAACTTTTGCTCACAAATATATCTCAATCAATGACAGATGTAATACATGTTTCTTTCACACTGCTATCTGACTCTGCAAATCAATACGTTCAAGCTGTCACTCCTCAGGTGCTGTATCAATATTAGAAGTAATGGAATAAAAGAAAAAACTGAATTTAAGCTTAATTTTCTTAAAATCCAGAAAATCCTCCATACGCTGCAAATGATCTGTAATCTTAGCAGAAACATTTTTCCATCGGCTTGTAAGAGATTTAGATTACTGTATAATTACATATATATAAATTTCTTTAAATAGAATAGTTTGATGTTTTAAAAAATTGTACATTACATACTTGGATGTATATGGTATATACCTAGTTAGAAATATGTGGAACTTTTTTTTAAAATTTACTAAAAATTAATTTCTCCACAGCATTGAATATTTCTTCGTACTATCGTGTTTTGTATTTTTAATATAATTTCATCTTCAAATTTGCGTGATTTTTAAAGGAGTTCATTCTCCTCGCTTTTATTTTCATTTATTATAAATATCAGACTTGGGTTTTGTTAACAATTATGTAGCTTTCAACACACACACACACACATATATATATATATATACATATAACAATTACATATATAACACAAGAAAATTTTTTTAGGAAATTTTGTATGCGAATTAGGCTATTATGTTTAAAAACATATGTATGTTTCAAAGCATGCATAAATAAATTGACATTTTTTATCGATAATCCAGAAATAAAATGAGCCTGGATCGTGCTGTGTTAAATGATAGGAATCCCCAGCTCATTTCGTAGAATTCGGTTGATTCAATATATATACCTTGTGTGACCTTTCCAAGATTAAAGTAACAAGCTTAAGTTCCAGTAATCAAGTAATGGTCTTTATTCTACCGATACTGATGCTGCGAACTATAGAAACTCTGACGAATGTTTAGTTAAATTCGTCACATCAAAGTGAGATGTGAAAGCTAAGAGATTGAGGCCATATTACAGGTCTTGTCGCTATCTGACTATAAGCTCTAGTAAGCAGTTCCTTTTCCCATTGTACCGTTTTAATGTTGTTTTAATAACAGTTGTAGTAAAGATTGAGACTAAAAATATTATTTGGTATTCTTGAAACAAAAATGGAAATACAAAATAATTTATGATTTTAAATTTCAAACTTCGTATTTCTCTCAATAATATAAGCTTAGTAACTGAACAACTCACAATCGGACGGCTCGTATTTAAAAGAAATGTAAAAGCATTGCCCTTAATTTATTTTCCTAAATTTTGCTTAGATTTGTATTAAGCAGAATTATTAAACCGCATATCTATAATTTGATCTACGCCTGCCGTATTTGGAGACATGTAGCGAAAATCATACCGTAAAATCCTGGGTACAACGCACACTTTTAACACAAAAAATAAGATCGAAATTTACGGTTGCGCGTTATGAAAAGGAAAATGAAATGAAAACGTTAAATGAAAATGAAAGTTTTAAAAATAAGAAAAGAGATAGGCATAAGCCAATTAGACTTCTATATATATTGAAATATTGTTTATATTTCTGAGACATTTCGTAGGAATTTATATATGTATAAGAAACCATATAGTTTTAGAAAAAAATATACAAATTTTTTAAGGCCTTAGGAAAATATCTGGAATAAATTACTTCAAAACATAAGGACATTACTCACGTATATTACAAGTTTCTTCGTAAGCAAGAGGGCGTGCGTTATACGGCGAATATACCTAAAAATTAAGAAATGTAGCTTTAATGTATATATGCATGTTATACGCCGTATTTTACCGTACTTAAATAGCTTAAAAAGAGTACCAAATTTCATATTAAAACTTATTCTCAACTCTCAATCTCTCTCTCTATATATATATATATGTTACTGTCAAAGTGTATAACTCAGTTACTTTATTGAATAACTAGGTATTTCATGAAGTAACTGGACAAATCAGTTAAAGTACATAACAAATAAAACATTTCATACTTTACCTGTTATTCTATAAATAACTAGTTATTTTATTTAATAACTATTGATAGATAAATATTCCATTTTTGAAATATTAGATCTACAGACTTCAAATTTAGCAGGTATGTTCCTTTCATACATTAGAGATCTTCTGAAAAAGAGTTTGGCGAAAATAGAGCCCCAATGTGTGTTTCGAGGAGTTAAAGGGGGAGGGGGAGTTTATAGATTAATATTCCATTTTCCAAATATTAGATCTACAGACATGAAATGCAGCAGGCATGTTCTTTTAATAAAGCGCAGATCTTTTAGGTAGGGGTTTTGGCAAAATCAATCCCCAAGGGATTTTACAAAGGTGTTGTTTTTTTTTTAAAAAGTTCCTTTTATGAATTAAACTTACAAACTTAAAATCTGGAAAACATGTTACTTTTGTTGATCAGAGATCAGCTTAGAAGAAGGTTTTCAAAAGACGACCCACGAGGGGATTACGGGGAGTTATAAATAAAAAAAATCCTTTATTTTCAGCTATTAGGCCTACAGATTTGAAATTTAGCAAGTATGACTTTTTGATGAGCAGAGAAATACGAAAAGATTTTTTGTGTTTGATTTGCAATTTTCAATTTAATAATTAATTTAAAACATCTTTATCCTTCAATCCCTGTTATTTTATTTTTCACCCGTGTGAAGAACGGGTATATCAGCTAGTATTTTATAAAAACCTATAACCGAACTGCGAGAAAAGTTAAAAATCTCTGACAAGTTACTCTCCTATTCTTACCATAATTTGAGAAAATTTACAACTCAACAATTATGTTTGGGGATACAATTGATAAATGCACTATGAAATTAAATTGCGACAAATTTTTATTGAACCTGAATTTTTATGAACTGCCATTTTTTTATTTCCGCAACTTCACGGGTTTTTTTTTAACTTAAACTAAAATTGTTTTCAATTTCAAATTTTTTACCTTGTCAGAGGGCAAAAGTTCAAAAGCATCTTTCATGTTTTTAACAGACATCCAACCAAGATCTTTCATTTCAGCACAAGTATTATTAATTCTTTTCAAACCTCGAAATTTTTTGCTGTATTCGGATTGGTAGTTTGTTAAAAGTTTGCTCCGCCAACCATCCTATTGATTTTTTTTTTACCTAATTTTTTCTGATTTTTGTTAAATCCCTAAACTGTTAATGTAGTTTTTGTATTTTAAAGTTCAATATCAAATTTAAGTACCAAGTTTTTGTCATTTAATAATTTAAATTAACGTAGAATATTGGAACAAAAAATTATTACAGTCATTTAAATTGTAAACAACAGAGATTAGAGCCTAAACGGTCTAAGTGTTGCGGCAAATATCCCCAGCAATATATTTGAATTTATTCAATTGTTCATTCAAAAATAACTCATTTAGTTGTTGTCTTTTCTTAAAAATTAAATATGTTCCATCATTAGCATAACTCATGATTTGTACTTAAGTTTTATAAACTTTTTTATTATCTCATTTTTTTATTTAAATAACATCACTAAAATGGAAAGCTGAGCAATAAGAAATCCGTGAAATTTCACTCATAATCTATTATGCATTGAAAAACTCTTATATAATATTTGTTTTAAAATTCATCTACATAGAATTTAATCAAAACTATTATTTAGCTCACTTATATACGGGTGGTATAGAGTGTTTTAGTTCTTGAAAATACATTCGCAAATTCCAAAGAGCCAGTAGCGTAACGCAGAATTTAAGCCCCCCCCCCTGCAAAGTCAGGCTAAGGGCTCCAATTGGGATCTCACAAAAGATTCCAAAACAATAACATAGGCTTCCCCCCCCCCCCGCAATGCGGGGGTGTTATTTACGCCAATGCAAACAGCCCACATGACTAATATGTTCACATATAAAAACCACACGAAGCAAATTGATTATACAAGGGTACAATTTCCTAATCGAAAAAAAAAAGTTGTTAAGAAAAAATAGCGAACAAAATTTATCCCAATAAATCCTTCATTAAACTTAAATTTGTATTTTTATCAAATTATCTTTATTCAAAAAGTTTTTTTAAAATTTATAATAAAATATATTATTTCATAAATCGAAACATATTTAACTCTGATAAACAGGATCTATCGCTTATAATATATATAATTTAGCTCTCTCATTAATTTATTGATTGAAATATAAAATTTAAAAAAATGACTTTTTTTACTCGAAAATTAACCAAAAATGTACGCCCCTTGTATAACACGTAACTTTTCCCTACCTAATCCCTAACATAGTGGTCATGATCACGATCTTGTGGTTAGCGTTTAGTGAATTGGAGCCCTAACACCACTGAAGAGCGGCCTTGAAGAGGTGCTGATTCACCTTAAATCTGTGGAGACTGAGTCTTCCCATTGGCGTAGTGTAGAAGTTCGGAGATGGAGTGTCGAGTTTAAGTGTCACTCTCGTCACTTGGCTGTGGCTCGTGTTGTTTTTTAGCGTGACGATAATAAACATTTGCTTACCCTTGCTATATAACAAAGGATTAATAAAAATGTTTTCACAATTTTATAATTTCAGATATTTTATTTCTTAGGGTCATTAATTCCCTTCTAATAATCGTCGAGAGCAGGAGGGACTAATTCACCCCCCCCCCATGAGTGATTTCTCTGGCCCAGCGTGACAGTCAGAAAAATAAATGGACAGAAATAGTTTCTTATATTTTGCTCAACATATTTTTGTGTGAGCAAAGTTTTTCTTGCATGAGGATCATTAAAAGAAAATTTATGACGGATCTATACGCACCTATGACTAAACCCTTGGGGACTGTTCTGGGGCAATAATTTTACCAACCTACTTTCACCGAAGGAAGAAACCGTGATTTTGCAAATTAAGTATATCACATAAATTATGTATTCGCGAGTTTTGAGTGTTAGTGAGCGGAGGATCGTGAGTTATTAAAGTGCAAATCTAAGTATCAACGGAAGAATTCTAAGAGATGATCACTCGATGGTGATTAAATCCGGATAAGGATTGCATTCAAGGCCTCAACTGTAGACTCATTCATAAAGTGCAGGTATCGTGAACCTTATTTAAATAGAAGTTTAGCTTATTAGTGTGTGACGTAGTTTATATTGAGCTTGTATAAGTTATCGTGGAATCAGTTGAGGGTCCGTAATATTATCCCCAAGCTAACGAGTCTCACCTTCGCACTCCGCATACTGATCAAATTTCTTAAGTGGATTATTATTGTGCTTGCTTGATATGTTGTGTCAATAAAATAATTAGACTGAATCATGTGGACTGATTATTCAGTTCCTCCCCCACACTTAGCCGGGTCTAAGGGTAGACAAGAGGGTTCAGAGGGAAGCAGGAACCGACAAGCATTACAAATTTAAATGTAAGTTTTTTTAAAAAATTCTAATGGGTTACGGATTGGTGTTTTACCATTCCAAACCTCGTATATTCCCCGGAAGCTGGCGTATATCTCTTTTTAGTGCGGCACCATATAGGCAGATACCAATCAGCGCAGGTAATTCTGACGCCCAGTTGCCTACCTAGTGGGAGGCACCTGAGCTCTCACGATGCGAACTTGAACAGGATTTAATTTTGACGAGAGCACCCAAGCCAAACAGACACTCTAGGGATCTCTTACATGCCGTATAATCATACGTGCGTGATATGGTACATTTGTCTATTTTTGCAACTATAAGTATGAGATTAGCAAATTAAATTTATAAATATAAATCAAAATGAAACGTTTTTTATTTAACTTTGTACCTTTCCTGAGAGATGCAAAGTTAACTAACGAATACAATCATTTTAAAAAAGGAGCAACCCTCCGGTATCATCCTCTTCCACAATGGAATTCTCGAGCCAAAATAATTACCCACCCCTGGTCTAGGGTAATTTAGCTTAATCATTATTAATTAATTTCCAAAATTCCCCACTATCAAAAATCCGCAAACAAATTTTAATTAATTAAAACAAATTTTTTTAAGAAAAAGATGCGCATATTTGCAGTACAAGCAAACTCATTTTTGGAACAGAAAAAATCTTGTCCTCCCATCTCCTCTTCTCCAGTTCCTTCTAAACGTTTTATCAAATATATTAATCAGGGAGCATTTCGCTGAATGACCCTTCCGTAAAAGGATCAAAAGCCCGATTTTCTTTACACCCCGACAAAAGACTTAAAAAATAAAAGTCAAACAACAATACCCATCTGGAACCGGGAGACTAGAATGGTCCAAATCCCTCTTCGCTCTCCACCACTTTTCCGTGGTTATCGCCAGAGACATATATCGCTTGACTAAAATGGTGGAAGGCCTATAAGAAAAGGGTGTTAAGAGACGAACAGAAATCGATTCCTTCTCTTTTCTCTCATATACCTACCCCCTATTTTCAAAATTTATCCCCCTCCTCACTCCCCCGACTTATCCCCTCTTCTGTCCCTGTCTTCGATTGGACTCAACTTGATTTATAGCAGCAGACTTTTTCGCAGGCCGTGACGACTTCTGGTGACTGCTGCATTGTGAGGGACAATCCCTCCCCTGACTTTTTGCCTACCCCCCTTCCAATTTTACGCCTACCCCTCTCCTCTGCCGCCTCCAGAAAACGGAGAATGTGATTAGGGGACCTTGTAACTGAGATATGGGGGGATGCGGGGGTGGAAAGGATAAGGAAGGGAAGAAGGTTCCGGGAAGTAGATTCCCGAGTTTTGTTCTTTGTTTTTATTGGTATATTTTTTTTCTTCTTTCTCTTTTCTTCTTCCCTCTTTCGTTTGGTCTAGTTTCGTTCCAGTTTTCCAGTATGGGATTGGGGTCCGTGATTCCCCGACGCTCCGAGCGGAGTTTCGTTATCTTTGGACACTGTTTCGGTTATAATAGGGAAAGTGAAGAGCTGACGTGAAACTCTGTATTTAAGATAATGGACAGATTTTTCTTGGACATAATAAGATGAAATTGAAAATTTGTCTATCATATATATATATATATAAATATTTCAAAAAATTTTAGAATACTTTTAACTCTGAATTTTAAGTAAGAACTTTTAATTAATTAGTCTAATTGCCGTGATTTGAAAAAAAAAAAATGTTATCTGCATGTTAAAAAAAAGTGATATAATTTTATTTTTTAAAAAAATTTAATGGTGTATCCTGAAGTTTTTAATATGAAACACAATCATTTCTAAGATAAAACGAATTATAAAAAAGAGCATCGTTGAATTGTGTGATTGATGTACTTAATAATACTTTTGGAAGGTAAATATATATATATTGTAAAATATAGCAGTTTAAAACTTTTTTTCTGAAGAGTCATAATTGATTTGGTGCGATGATGTTACTCAATATACAAATTTGAATCTATTTATGATTATCGTGATTTATACTTATCAAATTTGGAACTAAATTTTATTTTAACAGGGAAATATAGTTATTATAATTAAGATAAATTGAAGATGCGTCTTTCCTTTGCTTCATCGAAACTTTTAAAACGTTTATTATATATACATATATATATATATATACATAGATAGATAGATAGATAGATAGATAACAGCATGCATTTAATTAACTAGATGTAATGTATTTGCATTTCATTCAATTTCTTAATATAATATATTTCATAAAAAGTAACGATATAAAATTTAAAAAAAAAAAACTAAGCTGCATTAAATTATACTAGAATGCACATTCAAATATGTTTTTATTATATAATTTAATAATTTCGAAAACAGTCTTTGCTTATACAAAATATTTAGCTTGCTTGAAATTCTTACAAATTTAAGTGGAAGTACTATGATTGAGATAAATAAAATTGGTGATTGACAATTTTTGCGCATTTTCTTGGAGAAATGCAATTTCTTTAAATTTAATCAAAACAATCATTGCATATTTTTTTAATTTAAAATTATTAAATGATTTCTCAAAACAGTTAAGTTAAAAAACTAATTATTTTTTTAAAATTATTGTTGTATGTAGATTTTTTAAACTGATTTTAGAAATTGGAAAACAAAACGTATGGAAATAAACTGTGAGAAATATATTTTCCCAAAGTAGAAATTGACTTGCAACTAATTATGATGATTTATACGTGGGGGATTTTATGCAGAAGCTATAAACGATGGTAAATACTGATTTGTTTAATTTGTTACCGTTAGAATATTCTTCTTAATTCAAGAGCTGAGATTGTTCTTTGAGCTCTTGTATTAATTTAAATAATAGTAAATGAATTAAGATACTTTAACGGAGAAATTTAGTTATATATATATATATATATATATATATATATATATTTATATATATATGACAGGCCCCAGGCCTGCGGGTTAAATGATGTGGCATTCTGTAATAAACTCTTCTTTATTTCTTCTATAGTAATCTAATATCCAACATGGCGTCGCTTAGGCGCCAACTCTATAGAACAATAGACGGTAATCCGGCCAGGAGTCCTTCGCCAGCGCTCGCTCCACCTTTAAATAGGTTTACTTACCCACAAATCCTTACGCGATGATAAAGAGTTCGCTCTATTTTTATTTATTACTCCCTTAATTTTAAAGTTAATCTTTTCAAACCTGACAAATATATATATATATATATATATATATATATTGATAAATAAATAATGTTTTTAATAAGAATTAAGATAAAGGCAAAAATTTCAATTGATACATGGATATTTGCCTTTTTTTCCCCCTCGTGAGCAACATGCTATAGTCAAACATCTCTTTTTTCAATTATCAAGAAATTTGTTGGTGATTATCATATATATGTTTTTATAAGTCTCATGATAAATTTTCGAAGCTTATGTTTCATTTTTTATAGTTTTTTAATAATCTCCTCGTATTGCATAAAAATTTAAAATTGAGTTTTGTGATTTAATTAAAAAATTGTATAAATAACATTTTCACTTATGTTAAATTCAAATTTAAAAATTTTAAAAAAAATTCATTTTGAGCGAATTAATAAGGAATACATTAAGCTTTGAGGAACAACTTTTTTTCATAAAAAATCTCATCAATTCTTTCAAGTTGGAACATTTTTGAGACTTTAGTTTAAAAAATCCCAAGTGTACACATGCAATACATTTAGATAAGTAATCAAGAATAATTTTAAAACATATAGCTATCAGTTAAAATTTTATTAGAAAAAAGTATTTCAGATATAAAAATATATGTTGAGAACACATGAATTCAAAAGGGGTCTCAGGGGTATTAACCCTTTTTTTTTCGAATTTTCGAAAAAAATATATCTTGTTCTTCATTTTTTTCTGAACATTTTGATACTAACCACGTGACAATACTCTAAAAACTTCGAAAGTTATTCAAAAAATTGCAAACAGCAATTTAGTCATAACAACTTTTAAATGGACACATGCCACGCCCATTTATTTTTGATTTTGCATACCTTTCATTTTTCTGTTTTTAATAAGCCTCATGAAATATTTTAAGCGCTTGAGTTGATCAGAAGGAAGCCTGCAACTCAACACATTCATTCTGCTGTGTTTTGATTCTGTTGTGTTTACTTTAGTACACGTTTTTTTAAAACACTTATCTAAATCGAAGATATATGTTGTTTTATTCTGAAAAGATCTTTGGGCAATCGCCCCCCAAAAAAAAATTTTGAGGAAATAAATATTTAAAGGTAAGTGACTTACATGTTACAGATATGAAAGATACGAGGAAGTGTGCAGAAATGAAAAATACAAGTAAGTGTGCCGAAATGAAAAATGCTTCAAGTAAAATCTTTCAGGAATTCAGACTTCATTAAAGTCAAATCTTGTTAAGTTAAGTGAAAACTTCAAAGGATATTGTATTTTTGATTTTATTTCAACCTTTAGCTCTATTTTGTCAGTATCATGCTGTTTAAAATGTCATAAACCATTAACAATTAATGAAAAATCCACTCGTGGTTTATGTTCGAATTTTGAAATACATTGTAAAAACTGTGGGAGTATTTGTACTTTTTCAAGCTGTGAAAACATTGGGAATAAAAATAATGCTCCAGAAATTAACAGAAGATCTATTTTAGCAATGAGATGCATAGGTCAAAGTTTAGAGTCATTAAAATCCTTTTGTTCTGTAATGAGTCTTCCTAATCCTGTTGAACAAAAATCATATGATGTTATTAATAATAAACTTTCACTTGTTATGAAGGAAGTCGTCGAAGAAAGCATGAACAGGGCAGCTGTCGAAGAAAATTCTTCGTCACCTGATAACATTTTAACGGTAAGTGGTGATGGGACCTGGAAGACGAGAGGACATTCATCGTTGATTGGAGTATGTACTCTAATGGGGCCGAAACAGGTAAGGTTTTGGATAGGGAAGTGTCCTCATTTTGCAAAGGATGCAACAGTTATAAAGGGGTAAAGTTTGATATCAAGTACAATAAATGGCAAAGAGCGCATAAGATTTCATGTAGAAAAAATTATTCTGGCTCTGCTGGTAAGATGGAGGTTGACGGGATGTTGAGGATTTTTAATCGATCAGAAAAGCTTCACAACCTGAAATATTCGAACTACATAGGAGATGGCGACACAAAAGCATTCAATGCCCTTTCTGAAAACAATCCATACCGCGATGACCATCTTATTCAGAAAATAGAATGTGTAGGCCATGTGCAAAAGAGAATGGGTACAAGACTTAGGAAGCTTAAATTAGTATATGGTAAGAAGAAATTATCTGATGGTAAAACTATAGGCGGTAAAGGTAGGTTAACTGATAGTTTAATTGATAAGCTTGCACATTACTATGGTAATGCTATTCGATGCAATTCTACTAGTGTAAAGGAAATGCGGAAAGCCATTTGGGCTGTTTGGGGTCATTCTTGCAGCACCGATGATGAACCGATGCACTGATTTTGTCCTACAAATCCAAATACATGGTGTAAGTATAATGCTGCAATTAATAATAATTTACAAAATTATAAACACAAACCCTCAGTTGCGAAAGCAGTTTGAGATGTTATTAAGCCTGTATTTGCAGACTTATCTCATCTGGCACTCCTGAAGAAATGTTTAGGAGGTAAGACACAGAATCCTAATGAAATTTGAAATTCATTAACCTGGAAGTTTTGTCCGAAGACGATTGATTCTAGCCTTCAGATTGCAGAGATTGCTGCAAATCTAGCAACCAGCATTTTTAATGATGGAAATCAAATACTTATTACTATTTTAGAGAAATTTGGCTTAAAAATTAACAAAAATGTTTGTGTGTCCCTGGCTGAACGTGACAATCGTCGAATCTTTACGTCAAGAAACAGGAGCTAACATCATCGTTTGAAGCTCGCAGAGCCAAAAAAATTAAAAAGAGTAAAGAAATTGAGCTGTTTGAGCAACAGGAAGGCATATCCTATGATCCTGGAGCATTTTAGCATGTAAGTTTTAAAATTTATTTTCTCAAATTCAATTTAAAACTTTAAAGCCTTTTTTCTCAGTTTGTGTTTTTTTTTTCACTTACGCGCATTGCGTTTCAAAAACTATCATACTTTGATGCATAAAACTTTACAGAATTATAAACTCTATCATAATCTTTAAATCCTAGCTATTTATAGTATTACATATTTGTAATTTTTTGAAAAATTTCAAAAAAATTAAATTTTTTAAAATTTTTTTTAAAATGTATTTTTTTTATTTTTTAAAAATATTATTTTTTATTCTATTTATATAAAATCGCTACCATCTAATAAGGATATATTTGACTTTATAAATCAACTTATTGCTAGTAATTAGAATTATTATTTCAGAAAATATGCGCGTCGTAAAACTTACTATTTGTTTCTTACAAAAATTTTTCTTATATTTATGTGCTTATTATTTTTAAAATTATGATTATATTTTAGACATTTTATACTTTTTTGAAACTTTATTCCTTTATAAAAAATGTGTAAAAGAATCAAATTATTTCATTTTAACCTCAAAGAATTATTTCTAGTCGAAAATTGTTCATATTTTGTGCTCTCGAAACATTTTTAACACCCCTGAGACCCCTTACTAGTATTCCTTTTAGAATATTAATACTTATACACTAGAATTATAACAGAAAAATACCCAAATACTGAATATTTTTTTACCTATGATAAAAAATTATTTATAGCTTTTCCATCAAAAATGTTAAAATGTTCTACTTCTGGAATGCGTACATAGCAAGCATATTTAGTCGACATATTATAGATTAAAGTTTACTCAACTTTCATTAGCAGAAAGTGCAATGAAATATATTTTTAACCCTCTTTGTGCGGTCGTTCCCATCACATGTCATGACATCACGTGCTTACGACTTTAAGAAACGAATCCTGAAATAAGAGCAGACTCGCACACAAATCTTAATAATTTTAATAAATTTACTCCCGGGAACACTCTATCCAAAAACTACGCATCATATCCCCGTCCAACTCAATCGGTTTTTATTCGTCTAAACTAAACAAATTCCCGACATCTGTTTTCATGTAGAAGATGAAAGAGTCTGCATTCAACATCCTATCTCTGCACCGGCAGCGGCATTTCATCTTTTTTTCATCCTCGTCAGCAAAAGAGAGAGGAACGAAAGCGTCTAGAAGGAAGAAATTGTCCCAACCTTTTCCACTTGCAAGTCCAAAATGAAAAATATCGATTTTGATTTAAATTCTTCTTTGTTTATTTTGCGATTTATTTTTGTTTTTCTTTATTTTCTCCTCTCTCTCTCTTGCTCTGTCTTTTCCCTAGCTCTCACTCTCTTCTCAGAACCTGCCTCCACAGCTGATTACCTATTCTCTGTGAGTAAATATTTTAGAACTCATTTGAGATCTCCTATCATGAGTTTGTACATACGCATCGTCATCTCTAGGCTCGTGTATGTTAGAAGGGGTCGGGGACGTAATATGTCTTTTGTAAGGCTTTCTTAAATAATGCATTCCTCATTTTTGTCTAATCTGAATTTTGATCTTGAGAGCGAGACTATTTGCATTTCTTCAGACTTTTACGCAATGTATTGTTTTCGAGAAAAGAAAGTCATTGTTTATTTCGCAGCGAAACCTATTATTCTTCGGGTGACGATATTTCTGTATCTTTGCCTTTGAGTACACATTAATATCGAAGTTCGAATTTTCATTCTTTTGTGGGTTTGGCTAACAATTGGTTGTGCCGGTGCTCGTTTAAGGATGCTTTTGTTTATTTTATTTGCCTTTCAAAAATGGATTTTTGGGTGCGCCCAGGAGTAAAATGGAGGAATATCTTTTGGCAAATAGATGTATTTTAAGAAGTTCTTTCAAAAACTGTTCAGGTAGCTTAGTCTATTTGTAATATCTGTTTGTGATGCAAACATGAAAGAGGAAGATCAGAATAAAATGTTTCAACATCAAGGTAAAATGTAGGTCACTTATCGTTGCGTAACACTTTTTTACAACTAAGGCAAAAAAGGAATATTTATATTACTGAAATTTTCAAAATATTCTTTGCTTCACCAACTTGTTATTTTTTCATGATTACTTATCATTTATACAAAATTGTTAATAACTGAATGAAAACGATAGTGAAAATAACAATTGCTCTCATGGAGAAATTAATTCAATATAGGATGATGGCTATTAAAATATTTTTGCCATTAATTATTTTTTTAAAGATTTTCAAAAACTGGATACTAATGCAAAAAAATTCTGAGCAGCAAGTGTTGGGTTACTTGAATCTACAGTCATTAAAACATTTAAATATATAATAGTGGTTAGTGGCACTGATTGCGGTGCTGTACGGCCTGGGTTCGGATCCCGGAGGGAAGGTTTTTTTTAAATGTATAGTGCCTTCGCGGCAAGGGGGTACTCTAAATAGCTATCGAGCCGCAAGTCCTTTCGTGAGGTTAGTGGAACGGGAAGAGAGGTGGGAGACCCCTGACCATCGTAAGGGAGTTCTCTCTCAAAATTGGGGCGGAACCGAACAAAATCGTACTGTCACCTGCATGGTGCTCGAGCTAAGGCTAACGACAGGAGTAAAAATCTAGGCCTTAGTCACCATGAATTTCGTGGTTCTTGCTGATGTTACTATCAATCAGGGGGCATAAACAACAGCAAAACAACAAATATACATTTTTCTTTCAAATGAGGCTGCGGATTGGTAATTACCACTCCCCAGTACATTCCTCAGAAGCTGGTATCACCTTTTAGGGAGAGGCACCAAATAAGTGGGTACCAATTGCCACAATGTAGTTTTGGCGCCCAGTTTCTTCCCCTGTTGGAGGCACTGAGCACCTGATTCTAAATTGTATTAATATTTGTTTTTATCGCTTTGATTTAAAAAAAGGAAAACTCAAATTAATTCATTTTATAACATAAACAAATAATACCACATCTGTGTCGTATTTAGTTTAACGATCTTAACCCCTTAACCACCGTTTAAAAGTTACACGAGTCGCTCCCCACTGCCACCATTTTTCACATAGCCGCGTGCTTGAGGGGCAGAAAAGGTACAGAAAAGGAAATTTTTCTCTGATATTATGTCAATCCTTCCTAAACACATTCAAGGTCATTTTATTACATTCCAAAGTCTTCGGTACAAATATCAGCGCAAAGAAAGAATCGTATTTAGGTTGAACGTACATATACGTTCGGGACACTCAACATATCGGTTGGCGAGACGGCTATATACACTTACAGTAGTTAAGAGGTTAAGTATATCATTTATCGATTCATTTCTTCGATGAATTTTTTTTAAAGTTGCTTTATAGTAAATCTCCAGGTATATTGCCCCAGACACTAAAAAAACCCCTCTATTTACTCACTAGTTCAACGAAAATATTTACAAATAGCAGCTAATGTAGAATAATGAAAATAAGTCTTTGCTTGAAGGTTGATTGTTTGATTTATTTTATTAAAACATCGCGTTTTGAAGCTATATGATGGATGTTGGTTTTGGGAGCTTAGATTTGAACTTTGGAAAGTACTGAAGCAGTACTTGAACTGAAATCCAACTCTCCAAACTTCCACTCACGTCATTATAAGAATATTATCCCGTTAATTGGTTTGCTCGTATACCGTACGGGCTACTGAAAGTTAGCCACAACCAGTTTGCCCGTACACTGTACGGACGTTGATATTTTTTTCTTTCTACCATTGATTTGCACATATTTTTAATTCTTACAGTAAGGTTATTGGCACTAGTGTTTTTAGGAGATGAACACGGTACTGAAATACATCTCGTCCGAGATTTTCTTGGGGTGAAGGCGGAAATTTTTCATTGAAGGCAGGAATTACATCTCTTGAAAACATTCAAGTAAATCATAGGGATAGTCAAAGCAATGGGAAATTATTTGTTTGAGAAGGAATAAAAATGGGAAGATAATCCAAAAAAGACGATATTATCTCTGCACCCATTGCAATGTAAAACTTACTATTATTCCTTGCTTCATATTGTGGTGTCATATATATATACAAAATCCTCCCCCGTTTGAAAGAGAGGAACGATATGGAGTCTTTTTAAGAAGTATGAAACATTCATTATAGTATGCAGAGTGTACTGCTGAAATGCAAACATTTAGAGGTATTTTTCTTGTTCCACAATTATAAAATAAAAAATGTCTTTTTTTATAACATTTTGGGCGGGAAAAAAACTGATCGCATAAGGAGTTAATCCTCGATATATTTTACGTGCATCAGCCTTTCTACATGGTGGATTTTTAGTAGCCCTAGGACTCAATTTTACTTGAGGAATACAAAAGTCTGTAAAATAAGTAAAGAGATAAGGATACAATTAAAAAAATAATTAATAAATAAACTTAAATTCACACTCTTAGACGTATCAAAATCAGCATCAACAATTGTATAACTAAGTGCTTCTCAAACTTTCAATATTGGTGACCCAATATTCTACCAATATTTTCACCACGCCCCCCCCCTCCCATCTCTCAATACAATAACAATGTATTGAATTCAATAATACTATACTTTGACACTTAAGTTACACAATACGATTTTAAACTCTTAAGTGCCATAGGCGTATATAAACGTCTCAAACAAACAAAGTATTAAATGTCCCAGACGTATGTATACGTCTTTCCAAAGTACGATCTTTTCTAAGCCCTGCTATCCAGAAAATTATTCCGAAGGCTTTGGAAGACAACAAAAAGCCCTTGGCAGTGCTTGCGAAGGATTTACTTATTTCAGAGGATTTGCTTATTTATTCCTTCTTCCCCCCAAATACATCACATACACACCTACGTGGAAAACGGTGGAATTGGGGAGCGAATCACGTGTATTAATCGGCAGTCAAGACATAAATAACAAACCGTTCAAAGTATAAAGATAAGTGTTAAATTTTGTATATAATTTTACATATTACAAGCCCATGTTTTCAATGGTAATTATTTAACTTATTCTTAACTTAGTATTGCTAAATTAATTATACAATACGTTGTGCAGTACTGATACATTTGTAAGTGTATTATATCATTGCAAATGTGTATTTTTTATGTCAAAATGTATTTTGTTTGTTTACTTTCAATAAATTAAAAAAATTTTAAATAAACTTTTGTTTTCGACTTTTTAATATGCTTGCACCCTCCCCCCTTTTAGAGTTATCATGCCCCCTAGAGAGCGCGCCCAACAGTTTGAGAAACGCTGGTATAACTGAATAGCAATATCGCAATATTGTGGTATCACAGCTCTTAGCTCACTAATCTTAACAACTTACATTTTCTTTAATTTTTCATGCATTCTCGCTTCCCGTCAATTTTCAAGAAAATATTACATAGAAAAGAATAGCAACCTACTTTAATTCTTGATCTATTAACGTAAACTTTGGACTTTTAGTGCAAATCATCTTAAGAGGTAAAATTGAAACAATACAAGGGAATCATGCAAGATGACGTGTTAAAAATATAATACATATTAAGAATAGATATATATCTAAAAGTCTTAAGTCCAAGTACTTTTTTATAGAACATTTTTCACTTTTTTCTTTAGGAAGATCATATTTTTCCTGGTAAAAATGTAATTTAAATTAAATGCTCTTTTCTTCAAATGTATTCTTGTTAAAATGAAATATCAGCAATCGAACATAATTTAAAACCCTATGGTATATGCATAACGCATATTCTGCGTTAAAATATGCTGATCTAACAACAAGCTATATGTACTGCATGACACTTCAAAAATGTGAGTCAGATTTTAATTCTGAACCGATATTTTTACCGTAGAAAGCTATACAACACCACATCGAAAAAAAGTCATCTTTATTTTCACAAATATAAATTTTCCCTGCATACCAAAACAATCGATTGTTCCATACCCTTATCCCCACCCCAAAAAATATAGAATAAACATGCGTTTTAAACAATCTTATCACCCCACTTACAGGTATCGTCCAAAGCAATCCCCTACGAGCCCTTCTCCCAAGATGGGGTGTCAAGGGGATGCAGAGGGATTGTAGTAAGATTTAGGTAAAGGCCGGGTTATCTCCATCTTTTGATGTCGGTCGGCTGTTTTGTTTTCTTTCCGATCTTGGGAGGGATGGTGAGGGCTGTCGAGATTTATTTTCAATCTGATAAAAAACGGCGCTGAAGTTTAGTGGCGTATGCGAGATATCATGTTTTCAGAAAGATAGAACGGGAGGGGGGGGATGGTATCGTTGCTTTCGAAAGGGATGGTAGTTAATGCTTTGAGGGGTTTCTCACGAGGGGTTGCACGTTTTTAGGGGGAGATCTATTCACGTAATCGATTATTATTCTAAAAAATATCAGAAGCAGAGTATATGCTATATTCGAGGAAGCTCATAAATTTGTCCAGTATTTGCTTGCAAAATCTTATAAATACAGGATTATAGGAATATAATAAATATGAACGATAATTTTATTTGATAAATATTTTACTGATAAATTTTTAACTTTTCATTAATTGTAAAATTGCTTCATTTTCATTTTTATTTTTATTATAAATAAAAATACCGAATCGTATCGAAATACTCTTATTCTTTTAAAAACTGGAGTCATATCTTTAAAAATTTGATCATATTTGTTTTAGTTTGAACATGCTGTGGAAAATTATTTATTGCTTACATCCCAGTTATTAAATGCAACAAAAAGTTTTATGACAATTTTCAATTTCTAAAAGTGTCTTAGTAATTCTTGTACATTCTTCAAACACATGTTATGTTTTAGATTTTAAATTCCAATAGAATATAATAGGTAAAATTGATACTGTAAATTTAATATAGTGAATAATGTTATTAATGATTAATAAATTAATAGTTTTTAAAGTATTGATAAATAGAACACTTAACTAGTTTGAAAATAAATGGTTCGTTTATTTCCTTTTATTCTGTTTCTTTCCAATAGCTGAACTATTATAAAACTTCAATTAAGTAATAGAAGAGCAAATTTAAATTTTAAAAAAAATTCTGAAACAAGAAAAAGAAATGAAATAAACAAAAATATCTAAATGAGAGTGAAAAAATATTCGAATAATACAGTAAATAAAAATATAGGTTTTTCTTTGTTATACAACTATTTATATAAATGCAATTTGGCATCACATATTTTCTGTAATATTTAATATATTCGTTGATTATTCCATTGAATATATTTTTGCTTTTTGTCAGCAAACATATAAATATTTTATTCATACATTATCAAAATTTCTCTGAAAAAAATTAAGAATTTATTAAAATAACACAGTTTTATTTTATAGTGTTACATTAAAACTGTATCAATGCAATTCAATTCTTCAAATTTAATTAATGTGAAAAAATATAGTAACTTGAAAAATATGATTTTTTTATCTCTTTATGTAACTACTATAAACCATAAACGCACAACTCAACTCTGAAAGAGAACAATGCTTTGAATTATTTAATAAGTTTACTTGATATTAATTTAAAGTAATTTAATAATTTCGCTAGTCTCTCTTCAGAATCTTGTGTTTTTTCCTTAATTTAACAAATTAAACTTTTAGACTTACAGTTTATTGCTTGTTAAAAAAATAATCTTAATTCTGTTTCCCTCCGTCGTAAAATCACTGTAATGTTTTTATTTATTAGTGTGCCGTTAAATAAAAATGCTACATATTTTTATAATTATTTAACATTATTATCTATTCGAAGCTGTTTCTAAAGTAGTATTTTAATTCAGATATTTTGCGAAAATCGTTTGTTTTTTAAAAATATAATTTAATTGTGAAATGTCTGTACAAATATCGTCTG